>MJUU01067486.1:92262-105097 GCA_002080025.1 Modiolus philippinarum
GGGGGGGGGGGGGGCATATTTATGTCTAAATTTTCTTTTTCGTTAGAAAGAATGTGACTGCATTAGATCAAAAACACGAGTCTTCAAGAAGTACTCTTGTGACCCACGACTAATATCTTTTATTCTGCATTCCTCTGACGAAATTATCGGGTCTCTGCTTTCTCGAAAGTATATTTTTTCTAACAACAACACTTAATTCATAAATATAATCCCCCCGTCACACCTACAAAAAGTAAAATATTCGAGAAACGTTCATAGGCTTTCATAGCACGCTATTTTGATGAAAGTCTTCATCCGTTCTTCAGTTCTGGTTCTTTGTCTTCAAACACAGCTATAATCTTTCCAAGTCTCTGTTTTCCATCTTCAAACATTTCATCTAAAAATTACAAACTTGATACCGGTTGATACTTAACATACTTCAATAATTTGTAGTACTGCAAACAACTTCGAAACCAACGGTGTCTATTTTCGTTGGTATCTTCATACGGTAGGATATTCGTTGGTATCTTCATACGGTAGGATATACCGACAAGCTTTGTCCACAGTTCCATAGTCCCATTGACTTAAAAAGCATACAACATCTGGGTGCAGGGGCGTAGGTGACCTCGATACTTTTATTGTTCCTGGAATCCCTCTGTCTTCTTTGATTGCTAAATTCCGGCTTCCCTCTCCTCTACGTGTAGAATATATATCACCCCATGGAAATTGTTCAGCTATCTGTCGTGATAATCCATGCGCCTTTATGCAAAGACAATTCACTTGAGGAACAATAACATCTACATTTTCTGCTTTCAATAAATCTCCGTCAACAATATTTACACCCATTCTGTCTTTATTGGCTTCAGTCTGTTCTTGTATTCTATGTCTATTGTCTCCATAGCTGTAATTCGTCAGTTAATATTTGTAAGACGGCTTCGGATTGGTTAATTTTCCTGCGTTCTGATTGGTCAATCTTTTGTAAATGGCGATTTCTGATCTGTTGAAATCGCTGCAATTTGATTCTGTACACTTTCAATCCACTTTTCCTAATTCTTCTATCAATTGATGATGAGCTGCCCATATCTCTGTTGCTTGATCTTTTTATTCAGCACAATAGGTTTGAGTGAACACATATAATACATATAATCGTCCAGGATTGATGGCCCAATCTTCATAAATGGCAAGCACGATCCGCTTGTACACTTCCAGACTGTCCATGACGAACTGAGAATCCCATATAACTATTTTGAAATTTTATCTGACTTCTTATAGCAAGGGTAACTCTAACTTAACACTGTTCATAATTTAACACTATCTCTATCAATAATTTAAATATAACCCTTACCCAATCTAACCCTAACCCTTACTGTAATCTAAACCTAATTCTAACACTAACCATAATAGAACTCTAATCCTATCTATAATTTCACCCTAACCCTTACCATTATCTAACTCTAACCATAATATAAACCAAATCCTATCTATAAGCTAACTCTAACCCTAATACTATCTATATTTTAACCCTAACCTATCTGTAATCTAACTATACCCTTATCCAATCTAACCCTAACCCTATGTATAATTTAGCATAAGCTTAACCTTATCTATATTTTAACTGTAACCACAACCTTACCATAATTTTACCCTAACCCTTACAACAATCTAAACTTTAACTCTAACCACAATATAACCCTAAGCCTATCTTTAATTAAACTCTAACCCTAACCTGACCATAATTTAACCCTTACACTTGCCATAATCTAAACCCAACTCTAACCCTCTAATATAACCCTAAGCCTATCTATAATCTAATTCTAACCCCTACACTAACCATAATTGAAACCTTTCCCTACCTATAATTAAACAATAATCCTTACACAATCTAACCCCAACCCTTGCCATAATCTAACCCTAACTCTAACCCTAACCATGATATAGCCATAATCCTATCTATTATCTAACTCCTACCCTAACCTTACCATAATTTAACCCTAACCCTATCTATAATTTAACTGTAACCCTAACCTTATTATTATTCAACTCTAACCCTTACCATAATTTAGCTGCAACCCTATCTATCATTTAACTCTAATCCTAACCTTACCATAATCTAAACCTAGCTCTAATTCTTACCATAATATAACATAACCAATCTATAAGCTAACTCTAACCATAACACTAACCATAATATAACCTTAATCCTATCTTTAATCTAACCCTAACCCTTATGCACTCTAACCCTAACCCTATCAATTATCTAACCCTAACCATACTCTTATCTTAACCCTAACCCTAGCTATATTCAAACCCTCACTCTATCTGAAATCTAACCCTAATAACTCTAACCTATCTGTTATCTAACCCTAACATACTCTAAGCCAACCCTAACCCTATCTATTATTCAATTATTATCCTTACTAACCCTAACTCTAACCCTTACCCTAGCACTAACTCTAACTCTTACCCTAACCATAATTTAACATTAGTAGTAATTTGTATTCTGTCTCCAACATTAGATAAATTCATTACTATTTGTTCTGAAAAGCACCATGCATTTCTCTTGAAATGCTATTACAACAGATAAAAAAAGCGCGGGAAATAAGTAGCAAGAGTTATGTCCCTTTGACGAACGCGGCCGTGATAGAAGACACACACAGATAAAAAACGCGGGAACTCATAAGAGTTATGTCCCTTTGACGAACGCGGACGTGATAGAAGACACCTACAGAAATACAAGGACAATTGCTGAATGACAACGCCCGGATATTAGGTTAAACATTGGATTGCAGAACAATACTGAAAAAGGGAGAAATTACTATAAATTGGATGAAAAGGGAAGAAAAATACCAAGAATACCATTGAAAAAGGGGTAAAAACATATAAAAACATCCGAAAGACCACGCCCGAGTCGTTCCGACTAGTGAAAATACCCGACTTCCGGTGTATACCTGGGGCTACGCCCACTTCCAGTCGCGCATGTACACTGTAGTTAGTCAACATGACTCCTGCGGGGTTATATGTTGTTCCAACACGTCATTTCCGGTCAATATGGTCGTATAGGGCCTCAAATAGGGCCACTTCCGGTTAACATATGGGGCTACGCCCACTTCTGATCGCGCATGCGTCATGGACTTAGGTGAAACCACATCCCTAAGGGTCACCTGTTGTTCCAACACGTCATTTCCGGTCAATATGGCTACTTACAGTAGATACATACCTACTTCCGGTTGCGCATGCGCAACCCAAACATGTCTACATCCGGTCACGTGACTTTCGCTTCCGGTCACGTGACTTCCGTCACGTCATTTCCGGTCTACGTCACTTCCGGTGACGTCACTTCCACCACATCCACCACATCCACCACGACAAATGTGAGGTGAAAACCACCTATATACTACTCAGATCTTTTGAAGGAGTCACACGCTGGTGTAGTAAATTGTCTAAAAACTTGTCAGACTTGGTGTGTAAGTTCCAATCTCGAAAGTTCCATATTATACTAATAGTTTGATTTGTTACATTGTCTATACCGTTTTATTGTACTTGTACCAATCATAAATGTTTGATGTATCATGCCCTCCTGGGGCCCTAATTTGGTAATAAAATATTCTGATTCTGATGGACCTCGGAGAAGAAACCCTAAATTAAATCATAAAACCGCATGTCATTTAATTTGGAATATTATTTTTGTGCACTGTTATTCGTGCAGAATGACTGAACGCGCCAATTCTTATTGGCGGATGGTAACGGCGGGCACTTCGCTTTAGTATAATAGCTATATAGATTTCGAAAATGAAGAAAAAGAAAATGTGAGAATTTTTTCTTCGTTTTCAGAAAAGAATTTCATTCCATTTTCATTGCTTCTATTAATTAATACTGGCGGGATGAATATGGAAATAATAATGAAAAGTGTTTTACCTTAAAGGGCGAGTACTCTCAATACAGTTGACTTTATTTGTTGTTTAAACTTTTACACAAGTTTGAATGTTGAAACATTTTCTTTGAAGTTGTCATTGTCATTAAATAATATTACAATTAATTAAATATTTTATCAAGTGGTCTACACAGCATTTAATTGGAAAAATGCCCTTATAGCCTGTACGTATTAGATCTGACCCTTTAATCCGTAAAAAGTAGCGAGAATTTTGCGATTCATAATTAATTACGGAATATTCAAGCTAAAGAACGCGGGAATTGCGATGTTTAAAGGAATCATTAAACAATAAAGCGAAAAGACAATATCGCGTAGAAACTATTGTAGGATTTGTCTTTAAGTTCGAGCCACATTTCGAATTAAATTTAGAGTCCCAATTACATGTATAATTCGACTTCGAGTTAAAAGGGAGTATGAACTTCAGTTTTCGGAAGCATTTGATATCTTAATTTGGATTTTATCCATTCAATCATAATCAATATTTTGCTTATGGATACTCTTTTCTCGACCATAATTATGTCACTTTAAAATGCATAAGTAAACAATGAAAAAAAATATAAATTTTCAGTTATATTTTCATATACTAGTATTCACAGGCATGTCCGCAGCTTATGAAAAATGGAGGAATACTCTAGAGAGAATCGTTTCCATCAAAATTCTGACGTCTTATATATCAAAAACTCTTGCGTGGATTTTCAGTTTTGTTTTGTCTACTGAATATATTTTTCTAATAGCAAAGCTTTTTTTAAGGGTTAACAGTTTACATTCTAATTACAAATTTTCTGTAACTCATACTCCGTTTCAAAGTCGAGAAACAGATTATACTGTATTTTATTGAGTTGGGTGTCGTAACAAGGACAATTCGAGAAATACTTAAGAAATGACATTATAGGCAAGCGGCGAAGACGTCATTTTATAAATTTTAAATGACCTAAAAGCCTCATGGAATTTTATTTGCTCATATGAAAGGTTGAAATGTTAGCTTATAGAAGGTTGTGTCGTAAACATTGAAAACTGGTGCAAACTGTACGAAATTTGGGATCAAAAGTGTCGCCTTGTAGAACTCCAATTTGGACCAAGTCAAAGTAAATGAATCAAAATCGTTCAAAATTTGATAAAAAGTCATTGAAAACTTTGTAATGCATTGAAATAAAGATTACTTTGTCAAATGCAATGACTAGATATAGACATTTGGTAACAAAAATGGCGTCACGTGCATCGTTTTTAGAATAATCGTCAAAATAGATATTTTTAAGTGTGTAGTAATTTTTCAAAATATTTTGTTGTTTTTGGGCTAAGCATGTGATCAAAGCAATCATGAAAGCAGTGCTATGAATACGCAAATGTTTTTGTTGCATAAGCTATCCAAAGAAATCAAATATCGGTGCCATAACTGAAGACTGTCATTTGCTATTTTTTTTTCAATATTATTGCTACATATGTAAGTACCTAGTTTTGAAACAAATGCATTTTAAGTTGTCAAATACCATTTTTTCAAGAAGAAATGTTATAATGTTATTATATGGCAATAGAGAATACTTTTCATACTTAGATATCTAAAGTACAAGGGAGATAAATTAATGTAAAATGGTAAAATCGAACATAAGTAGATGACAATTTCTGAGTTTGAAATAGCACCTTTAAGGATAGTAAAGACAAAATTTACAAACAAAATATGAAGACAAATCAACATTTAACAGTTAAATCAACAAATACTTTTGAAATACGCAATGAAATTGAAACAATATTTCAAATATAATGATATTGTGAACGTCTAAAATTGTTTAGGGTGAAAATCTGACTGAGATTAATGTAACGCTGGGAATATGAGCTATGCAGTAGAATCGCGAATTTAAAGGTAAAAGGTTTTATAATATCTAAAAAGTAAAACCTTAACAATAGAGACGACATTTAAAAGGTAAAAGCTTTGGTTATCCTCAACTAAAAAGAACAACAGACATGTGTATTCAGACTGGGTCGGCTTGGAATATGAAGGAAAATCGTCGATTTATTCCCGTACACTCCATCATTGTGATTGACATTGGGCCATTGGTGTCAAAATTTCCTATACATGTGTATTTTCACATGCACTTACGGGAAGTGACGCCACTTATAATTTTTTTTTAATAGAAAAGAAGTCCCCATTTAAACTTTTCAAAGGTCAGTCATGTCGTTTTCAAGATACTGTTTCTCTAGCAGAAGATGACGTTGACGGTGTCATTGATTCTTCAAGGAAGGTAATTTCTTCATTGTATGACACAGGGGGCAGATCCAGGAAGTCGCATAACAGTCTTAACCAGTAAAAACTTCAAATTGCTACAAGTAAAGACAAAAGTCTTGTAAAACTGACCCCATGCAAAGCATCTTTTAGAAATCATATCGTACGAGTTATGCGGCAAAGGGTCTGGGCGTTGTCATTTTACCCAAGCCAAACAACGGAGAACCAAGTGACAATGGTTGGAATTTTGAGTACAAGAAATTTGAAAATGTGCTATTCAAATGACAAAATGCGTCAGACTTTCTCCAAGTCATGATATGTTCATGTAAGGAAAATCGAGCATATATAACTGCATGTGTGTGCAAAGAGCAGGGCCCGTATTGTTCAGACTGATGTGCATGTCAAGGTAGTGAATCCTGTAACTATACAAAAACTGTTTCCTCTGGTTCGGAAACCAATGATTGACCACTTTTGGGGTGCAAATATGCAAGAGTCTCATTGGAATAATAATCTTTTTGAGTGGAAGCCAGGCAAGTGTCTGGTTTTTACTTGTACGTCTCAGTAATATCTAAAGCTCTTTTTAACATTCTGGGCGTTTCATGTCTGCATGTGTTTTACATTTTATATATTGTTTTAGATTTTACCTTTTAGATATTTTACCTTTTATTTGTTATCTGTTTTAAATTGAAATTTTGCAATTTTTCACTCCACAACAACAAACGTTGTGGTCTACAGTTTTTCGGCTTGTTCATTCGTTTGTCCGCCAGTCGCACCTCAGTTTAACGTCTACATTTTTAGGTTACTTCTCAGAGACTACAAGTTTGATCGTCATAAAATTTTGTTAAATTGTTTTATCCTAAAAAATACAATATGATGTAGTTTTTTGCATCTTATCGACGAGATGCAAGATAGAATATCCGTTTAATTTTCATATTCCTTATAAATTTCGTTGTTTAGATGTTTTACATTATAGATACTATTTCTTATATTTTACCTTTTTAATGTCGTCTCTGTTCCTGATAGTTTACCTGTAAATCTCGTCTCTATTCCTTATATATTATAACGTCTCTGAATTGCAGGCTGAGAATTGCAGGCTAGCTTCACACTAGTCGTCTCTGTTCCTAATATGTCGCTTCTTTTCCCTAGATTTTACCTTTGAAATGTCGTCTGTATTCCCCTGATTTTACTTTTTAAATTTCGTCTCTATTCCTTAGATTTTACCTTTTAGAAACGATTTCCATTTCTTATATTTTACCTTTTAGACACCTCTCTGTTCCTTATATTCTACCTTTTAAAGGTCGTCTAAATTCCCTATATTTAACATTTTAAATGTCATCTCTATTCCATATCTATTACTGAGCCTAATACATTTTTATTCGCGATTTCCCATCATAGATCATATTCCCAGTGTAACGGTAATGTCGGTCAGATTTTTACCTTTAAAATTTTCACAATATTTGTATCGTTAGCTATTTATTGTTTCATTTTATTGTGTATTTCAAAAGTATTTGTTGTTTTACCCGTTAAATTTTGATTTGTTTTCATATTTTGTGAGTAAATAACGTCTTATATATCCTTAAAAATTATATTTCCAACTCATAAATTGTCATCTATTTATGTTCGGTTTTACCATTTTACATTAATTTATCTCCCTTGTACTTTAGATATCTAAGTATGAAAAGTATTCTCTATTGTCATATGATGACATTATAACATTTCTTCTTGAAAAAAATGGTATTTGACAACTTAAAATGCATTTGTAACAAAACTTCCTACTTGGCAATAATTTTGAAAAAAATAGCAAATGACAGTCTTCAGTTATGGCACCGATATTTGATTTCTTTGGATAGCTTATGCAACAAAAACATTTGCGTATTCATAGCACTGCTTTCATGATTGCTTTGATCACATGCTTAGCCCAAAAACAACAAAATATTTTGAAAAATTACTACACACTTAAAAATATATATATTTTGGCGATTATTCTAAAAACGATGCATATGACGCCATTTTTGTTACCAAATGTCTATATCTAGTCATTGCATTTGACAAAGTAATCTTTATTTCAATGCATTGCAAAGTTTTCAACGACTTTTTATTAAATTGTGAACGATTTGATTCATTTACTTTGACATGGTCCAAATTGGAGTTCTACAAGGCGACACTTTTGACCCCAAATTTCGTACAGTTTGCACCAGTTTTGAATGTTTAAGACATAACCCTCTGTTAGCCAACATTTCAAACTTTCATATGAGACAATAAAATTCCATGAGGCTTTTGGGTCATTTAAATTTTTAAACTAAGCGACTTATTTAATACTCACCGCTCTACTATTATGACGAGTTCAAAGTATCTTATTGAAGAACGACTGAAATGATTGTCTACTTTAATTTTCTTCTTTCTAATAATAAAAGCGAATGCGTAAGAAAGATTATTCCATTTATATTGGGGATCACAATGGGAAGGGTCTTTTCCCGCCAATTTTCGTCGAGTTTTCCGTTTAACGACTGGAAATATCTTTTACAAAGACTTTCTAGACACGGACCAGTTGATTTTCACCCGAGCCGGGATTTTTTTTTTTTGGCCCGCGAAGGCCAGATTTATTCTCCATATACACTATGCTAGGAAATTTTGTTCATCAAGGCTTCTTTTTCTAAAGGACTAGGTGAGAGCCAGATTATTATTTTCAACCCAGGTACTAGTAAGAGATCGCGGCCACAATTTTTTTTGTACAAAAAAATCCCCGACAAATCAACTGGCCCGTGTCTTAACAACCTTCCTTTTCCCGGTTCAAGTATTTTTTTCAGCGTTTCCTGCTTTACGACGGACACCCTTTCCAGTTTTCATGGGCATTTTTTCAATTGTGACGATCCGGTCGTTTCTCGCTGACTTAAAAAAACCAATCGCATACACCCATCGAGACCCACCATATGAGTTATTTGTCTACATACCGTATTTTCATCCTTTTGTTCTTTTCTTTAATCATCCTTGCCTGCTGAAGCAATGGCTATTGTAACACACACAACAAATATTATAAGTTTGACGTTTTCCATTTCGAACGTTTCTATTTCTGAAACTTGCTCTGACTTTTGGATCGGGTATATATACTCTGAAGATTTTGAAAGAGGAGGTTCAAAAATGCAAAGTGTCTTTACAAAAATAATTAGTATTGATATATGTTTTTTAAGTATTGTGTAAAAAAATATTTATTCATAAAAATGTCTTTAGCAGTTCCATTTCTTTGTTTTACATGTCACTGAAAAAATAAATTTTGTATCTATAATTTGCTATGCCGGTATTTTGCCAATAAATTCAAGAAAAAAATGATGTTTGTTTTCTGTTGCATTCTTACTGCGTCACTGAAAAATTTAGCTTTGACTTTTTCCATTTTTCAACGTAAGTCTACCATATTTTTATGCGAGAAATATCATATTACAAATATAAGTTTTGGCACTTTGACTTTGGACATATTCTGGATAACATTGAACTCGGTGTTCATTTGTTAACAGCTGTACATGATTATATTCAAGCTATATGTGCATTAAAGTTTTGTAAAAATTCTCATCATTCATTAATATGTGTACCCTTCGTGATGATTATTATCAATTGTCTTTGATAGTATCAATATACAGAATAATCAGACCTTTTTGTTTAATTCATTTACAGTTTCACAAATTAAGCATTTAATTGATTTTCAATTTATTTACAATTTCTTATCTTATCAATTTACAATTTCACAATTAAATGCACTACTCCTTATTTGCCATGTATTCTGGATTTTATGATTTTTAGTTGTTGCTCCAGTGTCCATCTGGATATTTATTTGTGAACTAAACAGAGTAATTCAAATAATGTTCACATGCATATATCTGTATATTATTAATTTGATATCGTTTGAGAAATTTAATTGGCGGAGAAGTGGTCACATGACTCCCTGTATAAAGTGATATTGCATGGCTATATTACACGTTACTAAATATAGACCAAAATAATCTTTCATATCAGTAACTAGAAAACACGAGGGGACTTTATAAACATAAGTAGATGATATAAATCGGAGAATGGTTTTTATGAAACGAAAACGATACGCTAGGCTATGGAATAGCCTTGGATAGAAAATTTCGTGTTTGATTGAAAAGGGTGTGGTGGCTCATGATGTATTTGTATACTCAAATCAATACTTGAAGTAAGCCTTTCTCGGTACTTCCTTATAAATTCTTCTACTGGTTTGCGCATGTGACAAAAGAGGTGAAGAATACCTTAGTCACTAAATCAAACGAAATGAAAGTAATATTTCTCCAATAACTGAATACCATATGCCTTCTTCAAACTGAATGAAAAATCATCAATAATATCATCATGATAATGAAATAAAGTCTATTGATGCAAATGTAAAACACGAGGGGATTTCATAAACATAAAGTGACTTTATAAACATAAGTAGATGATATTAATCGATTCAGTCACTGATTCGATCAAACGTCTCATTTTGCGACCTTTAAAAGCGGTTTGTTTTTTTTTTTTTATAGTATTTGTATATTATTGATTATTGCACAATACCTTATCTTTATTTTTAACTTCTGGTTTTAAATTTATACATTAGCGTTCTTATTCTTTTTATCATATCTATATTTATAAATCTGGCTAAGCGATTTTTAACTTCTGGTTTTAAATTTAAACATTACTGTTCTTATTCTTTTTATCATATCTATATTTATAAATCTAGCTAAACCAATCCCATCATCTTCTACAAACATGTTCCCGGTACCCCTATGGTAAATGTTTATAATACGTTTCAACTTCCACGAGGAAACAGAAAAATTAAACCCCGCCCCGTTTTATCAGGACGAAACTGGACGCCATTTTGATTTTCGATAATCTGAAAATCCTATTGGTCAATAGTCTTCTGGGCATGCATTCTCCTCACTGCGCAAGCGTACTCCTCACTTTCCCCCGAGAACTATCTATATAGCTTGTCTATTCCATAGCCTAGCTAACTAACATAGAAGTATTTTATAATCAGATGACATGAAATTTTACTTAAATAAAGTAAAATATTTTTCTTTTGTGTGAAATTTATAGGATTTAAAGATCAAACTCAATTATATATCCTTAAAGGTTTATACAACTGTATATGCATTTGTGAAATATAGGCTTTCTTTATTTTAAGTCTTTTTAGTTCTTTCTTGCATGCTTGTAAATTAATAATATAACAATTACAGCATGTGTTAGAGGTCGATATGATGTTATATCGACCTAGAAAAGCATATCGACCTCGGATTGCATCCTCGGTCGATATGCATTTCTCAGGTCGATATAACATCATATCGACCTCGTACACATGCTATAATTGTATAATATATAACGGTGACCTCATCACTGAATAATTCAAAGATCGAGGCTACAAATAAAAAACAAAACAAAACAAAAGCATCGAGTTTCCCTCTACCATGCATATCTTGTAATTGCACAGGGTAAGGGGGAGGGGGTTAAGGAATGTTCATAAATTCTATATTTTATGTCGTTTGTATCTTTTAGAAAGATGACGAATTTTACGACAACATTTGGTTAGTTAGAATTGCAATGTCAAATATACCCTCCCTTTTTTTGAAAAAAAAAAAACTGTCAGAGAAAAGAAACAGCAGACAGACATTTCAAATATTTAAACAAAACATCATGGTATGGTTCCTCATCGCATAGAGGAACGGTATATTAACTATACAGCAAAGCCTAAGATTTGTCTAAGCAGCGACTAAATCGGATATTTCCGAGTTAGTCGCAACAAACTCTATAGCGACTAAGTCGGAAATTTCCTGGTTAATCTCTTTTTTCCAATAGCAACTAAGTAGGAAATTTCTGGGATAAGCGCATTGCAGATGAAGGGGCATTTTTGCTTCCTTATTAATTTGGTTGAGATCTTAGGCTTGTCAAAAGATAATAGACAGCTAGAAAGAAAAAAGTCACCGATATGAAAACAAAATAATGCTAAAAACCACTATTAAATTATAATTTCTGGGATAGCAGACGCAATGTACCTTTCGACTATCCCGGAAATTATGTTATATTCTCAGATTGTGCCTTTACAATCAACTAATTTTGGTTAAAGATTGCTTCTCGTATTCAACAGGATGGAAACACGGCCATAAAACTTTAAACAAAAGCACTTTATAAATATATTTCTTTTATTTATACGTAAACTTTCAAATTCTTAATAAAAAATTGCTCCATCACCCCTCATGATCTGTTGTCAAACTTCATTTTTCACTATTTTCATTCTCAGATAACATTATGACATTATTAATAATTTCCGATTTAGTAGAAGAAATAAATTCCGGGATAGTCGCAGTGTTAATGCCTGCGACTAAATCGGAAATTTCCGGGATATTCGCAGTTCCGGGATAGTCGAGTAACAAACGTATCTAGGGCCGACTTTCGACATCTGGTGTGGACGTTATAAGAGGTAACCCAGTCAGGAACTCCACACATCGACAGATATAGGTCCGAATTATCATTCTACCGAGGGATTTCAAAAGTATTGCCTCAGAAAACTTGTGGCAGTCATTCAAAGATGGTCACCGGTGTGCTCAGGAACGTATCTAGGGCCGACTTTGGACATCTGGTGTGGACGTTATAAGAGGTAACCCAGTCAGGAACTCAAAACAGCGACGGATCTAGGCCCGAACTATCATTCTACCGAGGGATTTCAA
>MJUU01067488.1:897-11887 GCA_002080025.1 Modiolus philippinarum
GGGGTGGGGAGCGCCTTTAAATGCAACACAAAGTCTCAAAAGTGCAACTGTAACAAATTGTTAATTTCATTTTACAGCATAAGGATGAATCTCCAGGTTTGTTCCATCCACCAAAATCAAGGAATGTAACTGCACATTGTCATGAATATGGATTAATTAGAGCAATTTTCCATCTTTTGTCCACTCAGGAAGGAAGTTTGTGGCTAGAGACATTTATGATGTCCGCTTCTTTTCTTTCCTTGGTGGGTGATATTACTAGTCTGTAATCATGAGGATATGTTTGTTCCCTTTGCCTGATTTGGGCAATGGAACAGACCTGGAGATACTTACTCATACAGTGAAATGAAATGGTGATTTGTTACTTCTTTATGTTTGAATTTCCTTTAATTTGGGTCTTAAAATTGCCACATGAGCTTTTGCCATGGTCCGTTAACTTTTCAAAAAATTTTCATCATCTAAAACCACCAAAACTAATTCAACCAAACTTACAGGAATGATGTATGGAAGGTCCTTTACAAAAACTGCTCAATTTGTTACGATACGATTAAAAACATGGCCGCCAGTGAAGAGCATAGTTTAAAATTGGACTGTATAGGAAAATCATTTCATCATCTGCTCCGAAACTGTAGAAGCAAATTTAACTTAAACTACACTGGAATAATGTTATGGAAGGTCATTCTCAAAGACTTGTCCACCAATGAACATGGCTGCCAGCATGCAGAAGATGGTTTAATTTTGGATCCTATGGGAAAATGATATTTTGATCATGTGCTCTGAAACCACTGAAGAAAATTTAAACATTAGAGGACTGATGGGTGTTTGGGAGGTCCTTCGCAAAATATTCTCATTTCATTCCTACTTGACGAAAGACCTGGGATCCCTAAGATCCCTAAGGGAAATTGTGACTGAAAAATCTACCTTTTTAGCTATGGACAAGGCTTTGTTGCGAGGATGTATACAACACCATACTTTCCTACCGCCGAGGGGGCTAATGCCCCCTTCGAACCCCCAAAACAGAGGGGGGCACATCCCCCCTCTGGGACCCCCCTAACATATTCTTTTGGGTCCCCAATCGATGCAAAAAAAGTGCTCAGTTTTTATAAACACAAATGTCCTGCAAGCTGAATATGCTAAATGGTTTTCGATTTTTATAAGCTTCCCATTTGTTCGAAGGGAATACTGGTGGACCTTTTCAAAATCAAGAGGCATCGAAAGCCATCTGAATGAAGTAAAGATTATATAAAGTGTACTGCAATGATGTAAGGGAGGTTCTTTAAAAAAAATTGCTGCATTTGGATTCGACAAATAATATTGCTACCAATGGAGAACATAGCTTAACATTAGATGCAATGGGAAAAAAAAACTCATTTTTGTCATCAGCATAGGCATGGCCTGGAAGGATTTTTTGAGGTTAGCAATACAAGCTCCGTCTGAACTTCCTGTTTGACGAGATGTGGACTTAGTTAAAGAAGGTTTAACATTAATTTTTCAGAGTTTCTACTATAGGGACTGATAAAGTCCTGGTATGTGCTGTTTTACATTCATGTTGTGACTTTCCATTAATGATTCTCACACAATGCGGGCAACTAAAGTTTGTGGGATTGATCTTTAGTTTTATGTTAAACTTGCAGATCTTGATATGAATTGAAGTATGTGGGAAGATGGATGACAAGTAGGAATAATTTTTTTCGTATTATTGTGTTCTCTTTTTTTTAGTCTCCATATTTGATCTTGAGAGTTCCATCTGTGTGAAATGCAGTGTACATTAATGTAAGCCATCCTTTTGTCAATTTACATTTCATCATTGCTCTGAATTGTTGCATTGTTAAATAAAAAAGGAAGCTGTTTTAAATTTAGTTCTCGTAGACGTCCATTTCGACAACTTGTGTCTCTTCAGTGCATATCAAATCAAAACATCTGGAAGGCCACAAACCAAAAGATGTATAGAAGCTGACAGAGGACAAATAACCAATAGGATCTAAATAGATCGAGCTCTATTAACTTAGATTAAAGATAAGACCCTTTAATGAAGATATGCATCGGCCATGATCCAGGTGAGCAATACTGCTCCTTTTTTACTTTGTCAGATTAGGACCACTATCATACAGCTAGTCGTATATGTATTGTGTGGTTCTTGAACACCTTCACAACTGGCTCTGGTTAACTAGAATGTAAGTATAGTTCGACACAATTTTTGATGCTTTATCAATACAAAATGAATATTTTTTGAAGCCTAACTTGGATTGAATACATTGGCAAATGAATACCTAAGCAAAAAGGCAGAGAACTGAAAATTCAACCATATAAAGAAATCTTAAAACACAGCAGTTTAAAGTTTCAGAAAATAGTGACAATTGCAACAGTGGCTGATCAATAGCTCAGTGTACAAATGTTTTTGAGACAGTAATTTTACTCAGTTAACAATACAGACATAACCATAGAGCACGAGTTGTGGAATGTAGACACCATATGCTGGAGATGTGGAATATTACTGCTCAAAAACAGGAAGTTCAGTATCGGGAAAATGTAATGAATATACTTTTCTTAAACTTCTGATTTCAGATGTCCAGCATTATCAATATTTAAGTATAATGCAACTACATCCAGTTCATTGAAATGAGATAAACAATGCTGTAAAGTAGTTTTTAATCGGGTTTTCCTGTTCATGAAACTTTGTATGTAGCAAGGACATCATATGTAGATGTGAATTTTGTTGGGGATTTTATCATCGTGCAATTTTTCCAGGAGTTATGTCCCTTTGAACTTAGAAATTTATAGGTGTTTTGACCATATGCTTGTAAGCTCAAATCCTCTGTAACTGTTCTTCAGAATTTCATAGAAAGTTTGTATGTAGTAAGGACATCATGTGTAGATGTGCATATTGTTGGGGATTTTTCATTGTGCAATTTTTCCAGGAGTTATGTCCCTTTGAATTTAGACATTTATGTGTTTTTACCATAGGCTTGTAGTTTCTTGAGACAAGACTTGGCAAGTACTTTTCGTGAATGAGATTGGATATCAGTCAATAAAGTTTTGCAAATATTCAGTTATTTCCTTTTCTCTTATGAGGAAGGAAAACTCAGTTTGATGTTGTGTCGACATCCATTTATTGTTAAGTTTAATTATGCTAATATGAACATGGCAAATAATTCAAATCAAAGCGGTCAAAAGCTATCAATCTGAGAAGGTGGAAATTTCAGCATACCTACCCTGCAATTTTGAAGAAAAGTTGTATCATCCATTCTCGAGTTATTGTCCTTTTTCTGTAAATTTGTGAAAAACTTCAAATTATTCATCTTGTAAATATAAAAAACAATTAAAAAGATGCAGAGAGTTCAAATTACAAAAATGTTAAGGATACCTGTTACAATTTTGAAGTGAATCTGAGGACCCACATGGGACTTGTTGCCATTATTTGGTCAAATTTTTGCAATTTATTTGAACATTTGGTCTTGTATCACAAAATCTATTGGAGAGTAAGCTTATGTTAAAACTAAATAAAAAGTTTAGGATATTGAGGGCTGCATTTGAATTGCAAGTTTTGAAATTGCACAATTTTTATATTATGAGTTATTTAAGTCAGACAAGACACAATACAGGAAAGGAGGGGGGGGCCCTTTAAATGCAACACAAAGTCTCAAAAGTGCAACTGTAACAAATTGTTAATTTCATTTTACAGCATAAGGATGAATCTCCAGGTTTGTTCCATCCACCAAAATCAAGGAATGTAACTGCACATTGTCATGAATATGGATTAATTAGAGCAATTTGCCATCTTTTGTCCACTCAGGAAGGAAGTTTGTGGCTAGAGACATTTATGATGTCCGCTTCTTTTCTTTCCTTGGTGGGTGATATTACTAGTCTGTAATCATGAGGATATGTTTGTTCCCTTTGCCTGATTTGGGCAATGGAACAGACCTGGAGATACTTACTCATACAGTGAAATGAAATGGTGATTTGTTACTTCTTTATGATTAAATTGCATTTAAATTGGGTCTTAAAATTGCCACATGAGCTTTTGCCATGGTCCGTTAACTTTTCAAAAATTTTCATCATCTAAAACCACCAAAACTAATTCAACCAAACTTACAGGAATGATGTATGGAAGGTCCTTTACAAAAAGTGCTCAATTTGTTACGATACGATTAAAAACATGGCCGCCAGCGAAGAGCATAGTTTAAATTTGGACTGTATAGGAAAATCATTTCATCATCTGCTCCGAAACTGTTGAAGCAAATTTAACTTAAACTACACTGGAATAATGTTATGGAAGGTCATTTTCAAAGACTTGTCCACCAATGAACATGGCTGCCAGCATGCAGAAGATGGTTTAACTATGGATCCTAGGGAAAATGATATTTTGATCATGTGCTCTGAAACCACTGAAGAAAATTAAAACATTAGAGGACTGATGGGTGTTTGGGAGGTCCTTCGCAAAATGCACTCATTTCATTCCTACTTGACCAAAGACCTGGGTGCAGAAGATCCCTAAGGGAAATTATGACTGAAAAATCTAACTTTTTAGCTATGGACAAGGCTTTGTTGTGAGGATGTATACAACACCATACTTTCCTACCGCCAATTGGGCTAATGCCCCCTTCGAACCCCGAAAAAACAGGGGGCACATCCCCCCTCTGGGACCCCCCTAACATATTCTTTTGGGTCCCCAATCGTGGCAAAAACAATGCTCAGTTTTTTTAAACTCAAATGTCCTGCAAGCTGAATATGCTAAATGGTTTTCGATTTTTATAAGCTTCCCATTTGTTCCAAGGGAATACTGGTGGACCTTTTCAAAATCAAGAGGCGTCAAAAGCCATCTGAATGAAGTAAAGATTATATAAAGTGTACTGCAATGATGTAAGGGAGATTCTTTAAAAAAAATTGCTCCATTTGGATCCGACAAATTATATTGCTACCAATGGAGAACATAGCTTAACATTGGATGCAATGAAAAAAAAAAACAACTCATTTTTGTCATCAGCATAGGCATGGCCTGGAAGGATTTTTTGAGGTTAGCAATACAAACTCCCTCTGAACTTCCTGTTTGACGAGATGTGGACTTAGTTAAAGAACGTTTAACATTAATTTTTCAGAGCTTCTACTATACAATGCTATAGGGACTGATAAAGTCCTGGTATGTGCTGTTTTACATTCATGTTGTGACTTTCCATCAATGATTCTCACACAATGCAGGCAACTAAAGTTTGTGGGATTGATCTTTAGTTTTATGTTAAACTTGCAGATCTTGATATGAATTGAAGTATATGTGAAGATGGATGACAAGTAGGAATAATTTTTTTCGTATTACTGTGTTCTCTTTTTTTGGTTCCATATTTGATCTTGAGAGTTCCATCTGTGTGAAATGCAGTGTACATTAATGTAAGCCATCCTTTTGTCAATTTACGTTTCATCATTACACTGAATTGTTGCATTGTTAAATAATGAAGCTGTTTTAAATTTAGTTTTTGTAGACGTCCATTTTGACAACTTGTCTCACTTCAGTGCATATCAAATCAAAACATCTGGAAGGCCACAAACCAAAAGATGTATAGAAGCTGACAGAGGACAAATAACCAATAGGATCTAAATAGATCGAGCTCTATTAACTTAGATGAAAGATAAGACCCTTTAATGAAGATATGCATCAGCCATGATCCAGGTGAGCAGTACTGCTCCTTTTTTTTTTCTTTTTCAGATTAGGACCACTATCATGCAGCTAGTCGTATATGTATTGTACAATGTACAATGTAAGTATAGTTCGACACAATTTTTGATGGATTATCAATACTAAATGAATATTTTTTGAAACCTAACTTGGATTGAATACATTGGCAAATGAATACCTAAGCAAAAAGGCAGAGAACTGAAAATTCAACCATATAAAGAAATCCAAAAACACAGCAGTTTAAAATTTCAGAAAATAGTGACAATTACAACAGTGGCTGATCAATAGCTCAGTGTACAAATTTTTTTGAGACAGTAATTTTGCTCAGTTAACAATACAGACATAACCATAGAGCACGAGTTGTGGAATGTAGACACCATATGCTGGAGATGTGGAATATTACTGCTCAAAAACAGGAAGTTCAGTATCGGAAAAATGTAATGAATATACTTTTCTTAAAGTTCTGATTTCAGATGTCCAGCATTATCAATATTTAAGTATAATGCAACTACATCCAGTTCATTGAAATGAGATAAACAATGCTGTAAAGTAGTTTTTAATCGGGTTTTCCTGTTGGGAATCCAGTTATTGAAATGGTGATGTACGGCGGTTGGGCGGGCAGGCAGGCGGTTTGGCGGTCAGGCGGTTGCCAGATCTTGTAAGCGCAACTCCTCTGTAACTGTTCAACAGAATTTCATGAAACTTTGTATGTAGCAAGGACATCATATGTAGCTGTGCATTTTGTTGGGGATTTTATCATCGTGCAATTTTTCCAGGAGTTATGTCCCTTTGAACTTAGACATTTATGTGTTTTTACCATAGGCTGGTAGTTTCTTGAGACGAGACTTGGGAAATACTTTTCGTGAATGAGAGGGGATATCAGTCAATAAAGTTTTGCAAATATTCAGTTATTTCCTTTTTTCTAATGAGGAAGGAAAACCCAGTTTGATGTTGTGTCGACAACCATTTATTGGCAAGTTTAATTATGCTAATATAACATGGCAAATAATTCAAACCAAAGCAGTCAAAAGCTATCAATCTGAGAAGGTGGAAAGATATACCTACCCTGCAAATTTGAAGAAAAATTGTATAATCCATTCCGGAGTTATTGTCCTTTTTCTGTAAATTTGTGAAAAATCAAATTATTCATCTTGTAAATATAAAAAACAATAAAAAAGATGCAGAGAGTTCAAATTACAAAAATATTAAGGATACCAAGGATACTGTCCTACAATTTTGAAGTGAATCTGAGGACCCACATGGGACTTGTTGCCATTATTTGGTCAAATTTTTGCAATTTATTTGAACATTTGGTCTTGTATCACAAAACCTATTGGAGAGTAAGCTTATGTTAAAACAAAAAAAGTTTAGGATGTTGAGGGCTGCATTTGAATTGCAAGTTTTGAAATTGCACATTTTTTTTGTTATGAGTTATTTAAGTCAGACAAGACACAATACAGGAAAAGGGGGGGTGTGGGGTGGGGGGAGCACCTTTAAATGGAACACAAAGTCTCAAAAGTGCAACTGTAACAAATTGTTAATTTCATTTTACAGCATAAGGATGAATCTCCAGGTTTGTTCCATCCACCAAAATCAAGGAATGTAACTGCACATTGTCATGAATATGGATTAATTAGAGCAATTTGCCATCTTTTGTCCACTCAGGAAGGAAGTTTGTGGCTAGAGACATTTATGATGTCCGCTTCTTTTCTTTCCTTGGTGGGTGATATTACTAGTCTGTAATCATGAGGATATGTTTGTTCCCTTTGCCTGATTTGGGCAATGGAACAGACTTGGAGATACTTACTCATACAGTGAAATGAAATGGTGATTTGTTACTTCTTTATGTTTAAATTGCATTTAAATTGGGTCTTAAAATTGCCACATGAGCTTTTGCCATGGTCCGTTAACTTTTCAAAAATTTTCATCATCTAAAACCACCAAAACTAATTCAACCAAACTTACAGGAATGATGTATGGAAGGTCCTTTACAAAAAGTGCTCAATTTGTTACGATACGATTAAAAACATGCCCGCCAGCCAAGAGCATAGTTTAAAATTGGACTGTATAGGAAAATCATTTCATCATCTGCTCCGAAACTGTTGAAGCAAATTTAACTTAAACTACACTGGAATAATGTTATGGAAGGTCATTTTCAAAGACTTGTCCACCAATGAACATGGCTGCCAGCATGCAGAAGATGGTTTAACTTTGGATCCTATGGGAAAATGATATTTTGATCATGTGCTCTGAAACCACTGAAGAAAATTAAAACATTAGAGGACTGATGGGTGTTTAGGGAGGTCCTTCACAAAATATGCTCATTTCATTCCTACTTGACCAAAGACCTGGGTGCGGAAAATCCCAAAGGGAAATTATGACTGAAAAATCTACCTTTTTAGCTATGGACAAGGCTTTGTTGCGAGGATGTATACAACACCATACTTTCCTACCGCCGAGGGGACTAACGCCCCCTTCGAACCCCCAAAACAGAGTGGGGCACATCCCCCCTCTGGGACCCCACCAACATATTGTTTTGGGTCCCCAATCGCGGCAAAAAAAAAATGCTCAGTTTTTTTAAACACAAATGTCCTGCAAGCTGGTTTTCGATTTTTATAAGCTTCCCATTTGTTCCAAGGGAGTACTGGTGGACCTTTTCAAAATCAAGAGGCGTCGAAAGCCATCTGAATGAAGTAAAGATTATATAAAGTGTACTGCAATGATGTAAGGGAGATTCTTTAAAAAAAATTGCTCCAGTTGGATCTGACAAATAATATTGCTACCAATGGAGAACATAGCTTAACAGTAGATGCAATGGGGAAAAAAAAAAAAAACTCATTTTTGTCATCAGCATAGGCATGGCCTGGAAGGATTTTTTGAGGTTAGCAATACAAACTCCGTCTGAACTTCCTGTTTGACGAAATGTGGACTTAGTTAAAGAACGTTTAACATTAATTTTTCAGAGTTTCTACTATAGGGACTGATAAAGTCCCGGTATGATCTGTTTTACATTCATGTTGTGACTTTCCATCAATGATTCTCACACAATGCAGGCAACTAAAGTTTGTGGGATTGATCTTTAGTTTTATGTTAAACTTGCAGATCTTGATATGAATTGAAGTATGTGTGAAGATGGATGACAAGTAGGAATAATTTTTTACGTATTATTGTGTTCTCTTTTTTTTAGTCTCCATATTTGATCTTTAGAGTTCCATCTGTGTGAAATGCAGTGTACATTAATGTAAGCCATCCTTTTGTCAATTTACGTTTCATCATTACACTGAATTGTTGCATTTTTAAATAATGAAGCTGTTTTAAATTTAGTTCTCGTAGACGTCCACTTGTGTCTCTTCAGTGCATATCAAATCAAAACATCTGGAAGGCCACAAACCATAAGATGTATAGAAGCTGACAGAGGACAAAAAACCAATAGTATCTAAATAGATCGAGCTCTATTAACTTAGATTAAAGATAAGACCCTTTAATGAAGATATGCATCAGCCATGATCCAGTTGAGCAATACTGCTCCTTTTTTTTTCTTTTTCAGATTAGGACCACTATCATGCAGCTAGTTGTATATGTATTGTGTGGTTCTTGAACACCAGGGCTTCACAACTGGCTCTGGTTAACTGCAATGTAAGTATAGTTTGACACAATTTTTGATGGTTTATCAATACTAAATGAATTATTTTTTTTTAAACCTAACTTGGATTGAATACATTGGCAAATGAATACCTAAGCAAAAAGGCAGAGAACTGAAAATTCAACCATATAAAGAAATCCAAAAACACAGCAGTTTAAAGTTTCAGAAAATAGTGACAATTGCAACAGTGGCTGATCAATAGCTCAGTGTACAAATTTTTTTGAGACAGTAATTTTGCTCAGTTAACAATACAGGCATAACCATAGAGCACGAGTTGTGGAATGTAGACACCATATGCTGGAGATGTGGAATATTACTGCTCAAAAACAGGAAGTTCAGTATTGGGGAAAAATGTAATGAATATACTTTTCTTAAAGTTCTGATTTCAGATGTCCAGCATTATCAATATTTAAGTATAATGCAACTACATCCAGTCCATTAACGATGCTGTAAAGTAGTTTTTAATCGGGTTTTCCTGTTGGGAATCCAGTTATTGAAATGGTGATGTACGGCGGTTGGGCGGGCAGGCAGGCGGTTTGGCGGTCTGGCAGCTGCCAGATCTTGTAAGTGCAACTCCTCTGTAACTGTTCAACAGAATTTCATGAAACTTTGTATGTAGCAAGAACATCATATGTAGATGTGCATTTTGTTTGGGATTTTATCATCGTGAAATTTTTCCAGGGGTTATGTCCCTTTGAACTTAGAAATTTATAGGTGTTTTGACCATATGCTTGTAAGCTCAAATCCTCTGTAACTGTTCTTCAGAATTTCATGGAAAGATTGTATGTAGTAAGGACATCATGTGTAGATGTGCATATTGTTGGGTATTTTTCATTGTGCAATTTTTCCAGGAGTTATGTCCCTTTGAACTTAGACATTTATGTGTTTTTATCATAGGTTTGTAGTTTCTTGAGACAAGACTTGGCAAATACTTTTCATGAATGAGAGGGAATATCAGTCAATAAAGTTTTGCAAATATTCAGTTAATTCCTTTTCTTTAATGAGGAAGGAAAACCCAGTTTGATGTTGTGTCGACATCCATTTATTGTTAAGTTTAATTATGCTAATATGAACATGGCAAATAATTCAAACCAAAGCAGTCAAAAGCTATCAGTCTGAGAAGGTGGAAATTTCAGCATGAAAAGATATACCTACCCTGCAATTTTGCAGAAAAATTGTATAATCCATTCTGGAGTTATTGTCCTTTTTCTGTAAATTTGTGAAAAACTTCAAATTATTCATCTTGTAAATATAAAAAACAATAAAAAAGATGCAGAGAGTTCAAATTACAAAAATGTTAAGGATACCAAGGATACCTGTCCTACAATTTTGAAGTGAATCTGAGGACCCACATCGGACTTGTTGCCATTATTTGGTCAAATTTTTGCAATTTTACTTGTATCACAAAACCTATTGGAGGGTAAGCTTATGTTAAAAGTAAATAAAAAGTTTAGGATGTTGAGGGCTGCATTTGAATTGCAAGTTTTGAAATTGCACAATTTTTTGTCTCGCCTGCGACGAAAGTCGCTGAAGGCGAGACATAGGTATAGCAATCCGGCGACGGCGGGGGCGGCGTAAACTTTTTTCTAAAACCTTCATAACTTTTCAAGGGTAATACATACAAACATCATCTTTGGTCCACAGCACCACCAAGTGATGACCTTTCCAGCAGCATATATTTT
>MJUU01067488.1:14277-29680 GCA_002080025.1 Modiolus philippinarum
GGGGTGGGGGGTGGGGAGCGCCTTTAAATGCAACACAAAGTCTCAAAAGTGCAACTGTAACAAATTGTTAATTTCATTTTACAGCATAAGGATGAATCTCCAGGTTTGTTCCATCCACCAAAACCAAGGAATGTAACTGCACATTGTCATGAATATGGATTAATTAGAGCAATTTGCAATCTTTTGTCCACTCAGGAAGGAATTTTGTGGCTAGAGACATTTATGATGTCCGCTTCTTTTGTTTCCTTGGTGGGTGATATTACTAGTCTGTAATCATGAGGATATGTTTGTTCCCTTTGCCTGATTTGGGCAATGAAACAGACCTGGAGATACTTACTCATACAGTGAAATGAAATGGTGATTTGTTACTTCTTTATGTTTAAATTGCATTTAATTTGGGTCTTAAAATTGCCACATGAGCTTTTGCCATGGTCCGTTAACTTTTCAAAAAATTTTCATCATCTAAAACCACCAAAACTAATTCAACCAAACTT
The DNA here is from genome assembly GCA_002080025.1 of Modiolus philippinarum. Classification (NCBI taxonomy): domain Eukaryota; kingdom Metazoa; phylum Mollusca; class Bivalvia; order Mytilida; family Modiolidae; genus Modiolus; species Modiolus philippinarum. The sequence goes on from MJUU01067488.1 coordinate 14,772, forward strand.
ACAGGAATGATGTATGGAAGGTCCTTTACAAAAACTGCTCAATTTGTTACGATACGATTAAAAACATGGCCGCCAGCGAAGAGCATAGTTTAAAATTGGACTGTATAGGAAAATCATTTCATCATCTGCTCCGAAACTGTTGAAGCAAATTTAACTTAAACTACACTGGAATAATGTTATGGAAGGTCATTTTCAAAGACTTGTCCACCAATGAACATGGTTGCCAGCATGCAGAAGATGGTTTAACTTTGGATCCTATGGGAAAATGATATTTTGATCATGTGCTCTGAAACCACTGAAGAAAATTAAAACATTAGAGGACTGATGGGTGTTTGGGAGGTCCTTTGCAAAATATGCTCATTTCATTCCTACTTGACCAAAGACCTGGGTGCGGAAGATCCCTAAGGGAAATTATGACTGAAAAATCTACCTTTTTAGCTATGGACAAGGCTTTGTTGCGAGGATGTATACTACATCGTACTTTCCTACCGCCGAGGGGGCTAACGCCCCCTTCGAACCCTCAAAACAGAGTGGGGCACATCCCCCCTCTGGGACCCCACTAACATATTCTTTCGAGTCCCCAATCGCGGCAAAAAAAATGCTCAGTTTTTTTTAAACACAAATGTCCTGCAAGCTGAATATGCTAAATGGTTTTCGATTTTTATAAGCTTCCCATTTGTTCGAAGGGAGTACTGGTGGACCTTTTCAAAATCAAGAGGCATCGAAAGCCATCTGAATGAAGTAAAGATTATATAAAGTGTACTGCAATGATTTAAGGGAGATTCTTTAAAAAAAATTGCTCCATTTGGATCCGACAAATAATATTGCTACCAATGGAGAACATAGCTTAACATAAGATGCAATGGGAAAAAAAAACTCTTTTTGTCATCAGCATAGGCATGGCCTGGAAGGATTTTTTGAGGTTAGCAATACAAACACCGTCTGAACTTCCTGTTTGACGAGATGTGGACTTAGTTAAAGAACGTTTAACATAAATTTTTCAGAGTTTCTACTATAGGGACTGATAAAGTCCTGGTATGTGCTTTTCTACACTCATGTTGTGACTTTCCATCAATGATTCTCACACAATGCAGGCAACTAAAGTTTGTGGGATTGATCTTTAGTTTTATGTTAAACTTGCAGATCTTGATATGAATTGAAATATGTGTGAAGATGGATGACAAGTAGGAATAATTTTTTAGTGTTCGTCATGAACAATTTAGCTATCGGTCCAGCTTGAATTGGATAAAAATAGATGTTGCAGGGCAGGAAACTTTTAAACAGGTTAAAAATCTCCTTATAAAATTGTAAATAATACAGTAAAATTACTGAATAATCTGGTAGAATGTTACATACTATTGTCCTGAAATGGTTAAATGTTTGAACACAGCTAAAGTGGGAATCGAGGTGCCTAAAGGCTTTAAAATTATTGCAGTTGTAGTTAACATTTGTGTTCTTGTCTCATGTTCATTTACTCCATATCCTTTCATAAAATATTTAAAGTGATGGCGGATTGAAACTAAAAAGGAGGTGTTGAATAGGCTTGAGTATACAGTACGAGACGTTTATAATACACCCAAACCAATTTCAATTACTACTTCGCTTTTATTTAACTTATTAAATTTCCTGCATTGAGAAATTAAACGATTATCGAGTACATTATTAAAATGAAAAAAGGGCCTATTTGTATCACACGTAGGAATATAAAAATTTTTTAAAAATATCGAAGTTTCTTTATAAAAGTTGTTGCACATACCTGCCAACTTTCACGATTTTGGCGTGATCTACACGATTTTAACCTTCTGTCACGACCATGAAACAAAAATTTGGCATAAAACACTATTTTGAAGAAATTCACATGAAAAAGTGTTTGTTTACACGATTTTGGCTGAAGGGAGATAATCTATATTCTCGAAAGGGAGTTAACCATATTCTCGATATTAGCCAATCAGAATCGGGTTTACATCGATCTCACGTGGTATTCGCGTGAAAAACAGCTGATTGGATCCGGCATGTAAATAATCGTAAATATGAATAGTTTGGTTGACTTTTTTGTTGATTTTAAGGCTTCGGCGACGTAAATAAAGTTATGTAACTGGATGGACCACCGGCAATCATAGTGAACAGTTCTTGAGTTATGAATCATGATTCACAATCCCTGATACAACGAGCTGCAAGCACCACATTATGGCTATGCGAGTGACTAGGTCGTTGCAAGTTCCATGTTCTGCAGAGTTTGCATAGTTGAACTGAGTAGCCTTAAAGACGTTAACAAACATATTGGTAATGTAATGCACGAAAGGGCCTTCAAAATCCCAGAACACCACTCATTTGACTGAATCAGAAAAGGCAAAAATATTTAAAAAATGTAATGCTTGCTTTATTTATAAAAGAATGAAATAAAAGGAGAAATGCAGTAAATGTACATCAGGCAACTAATAAAGGAGAGAGAGTGGTTTCATTAACATACTTACAATCTTTTAATTTCCCCCAAAACAGTCAACTGTAAATTCAAATAACAGCAACATAATGATGAATAGCAAGCACTGCTTTTTGTTTCCCTTTTACAGTTAGAACTAAGTTAAAATTTATCAGAACATAAAACACCAAATGGTCCAAAAACAGTTCACAACTGATTTATTTGACCAAAAATATTTAAGAACCAGCTGAAATGCCCAAAACACAATAAAAGAGGAATGTCTTGCCTCCCTCAATAAAAAGTAAAGTCTTCTATAACACCTAGATGTTTGTATTTGATAAAAAAGAGCATCAAGTATTAGACAAAAAAAACTTAGCGCAAAACGCCTCGAAATCTCGCACAACTGAAAAGGAAGGTCGTGCATGAAAACCCCCATGAAGATAATTTCTTTATAGGGATATCAATATGATAATAATAATAATATTTATTCAGGCAAGTGCATACAGTCATATCATGTACCCATAAAACAATATATAAAACAATGTTAAGCAATGAATACAGGTAGTTTCAAAAGTATATATATTGTAATATTGAACACATAGGATAACCAATAAGGTCAAAAGGACTTATTTCCAATGGGGTCCTTGTTAATAATTACAAAATATACCTAAAAGTCTACTCATATGTCCTATAAGCAAATACAAATAAACTTAATGAACAAGTATTAAATAAAAATGGCGGAATAATACCACTGAGACACCTTAAACTTCAACACATATGAACACTTTCAGCTCTTATAGAGCTTTGATTTCGTATTATTGTGTTCTCTTTTTTAGTCTCCATATTTGATCTTGAGAGTTCCATCTGTGTGAAATGCAGTGTACATTAATGTAAGCCATCCTTTTGTCAATTTACGTTTCATCATTACACAGAATTGTTGCATTGTTAAATAAATAATGAAGCTGTTTTAAATTTAGTTCTCGTAGACGTCCATTTCGACAACTTGTGTCTCTTCAGTGCATATAAAATCAAAACATCTGGAAGGCCACAACCCAAAAGATGTATAGAAGCTGACAGAGGACAAATAACCAATAGGATCTAAATAGATCGAGCTCTATTAACTTAGATGAAAGATAAGACCCTTTAATGAAGATATGCATCAGCATGATCCAGGTGAGCAGTACTGCTCCTTTTTTTTCTTTTTCAGATTAGGACCACTATCATGCAGCTAGTTGTATATGTATTGTGTGGTTCTTGAACACCTTCACAACTGGCTCTGGTTAACTACAATGTAAGTATAGTTCGACACAATTTTTGATGGTTTATCAATACTAAATGAATATTTTTTGAAACCTAACTTGGATTGAATACATTGGCAAATGAATACCTAAGCAAAAAGGCAGAGAACTGAAAATTCAACCATATAAAGAAATCCAAAAACACAGCAGTTTAAAGTTTCAGAAAATAGTGACAATTGCAACAGTGGCTGATCAATAGCTCAGTGTACAAATTTTTTTGAGACAGTAATTTTGCTCAGTTAACAATACAGGCATAACCATAGAGCACGAGTTGTGGAATGTAGACACCATATGCTGGAGATGTGGAATATTACTGCTCAAAAACAGGAAGTTCAGTATCGGGAAAAATGTAAAGTTCTGATTTCAGATGTCCAGCATTATCAATATTTAAGTATAATACAACTACATCCAGTTCATTGAAATGAGATAAACATGGCTGTAAAGTAGTTTTTTATCGGGTTTTCCTGTTGGGAATCCAGTTATTGAAATGGTGATGTACGGCGCTTGGGCGGGCAGGCAGGGGGTTTGGCGGTCGGGCGGCTGCCAGATCTTGTAAGTGCAACTCCTCTGTAACTGTTCAACAGAATTTCATGAAACTTTGTATGTAGCAAGGACATATGTAGATGTGCATTTTGTTGGGGATTTTATCATCGTGCAATTTTTCCAGGAGTTATGTCCCTTTGAACTAGAAATTTATAGGTGTTTTGACCATATGCTTGTAAGCTCAAATCCTCTGTAACTCTTCTTCAGAATTTCATGGAAAGATTGTATGTAGTAAGGACATCATGTGTAGATGTGCATATTGTTGGGTATTTTTCATTGTGCAATTTTTCCAGGAGTTATGTCCCTTTGAACTTAGACATTTATGTGTTTTTACCATAGGCTTGTAGTTTCTTGAGACAAGACTTGGCAAATACTATTCGTGAATGAGAGGGGATATCAGTCAATAAAGTTTTGCAAATATTCAGTTATTTCCTTTTCTCTAATGAGGAAGGAAAACCCAGTTTGATGTTGTGTCGACATCCATTTATTGTTAAGTTTAATTATGCTAATATGAACATGGCAAATAATTCAAACCAAAGCGGTCAAAAGCTATCAATCTGAGAAGGTGGAAATTTCAGCATGAAAAGATATACCTACCCTGCAATTTTTAAGAAAAATTGTATAATCTATGCTGGAGTTATTGTCCTTTTTCTGTAAATTTGTGAAAAACTTCAAATTACTCATCTTGTAAATATTAAAAAACAGTAAAAAACATGCAGAGAGTTCAAATTACAAAAATGTTGAGGATACCAAGTATACCTGACCTACAATTTTGAAGTGAATCTGAGGACCCACATGGGACTTGTTGCCATTATTTGGTCAAATTTTTGCAATTTATTTGAACATTTGGTCTTGTATCACAAAACCTATTGGAGAGTAAGCTTATGTTAAAACTAAATAAAAAGTTTAGGATGTTGAGGGCTGCATTTGAATTGCAAGTTTTGAAATTGCACAATTTTTTTGTTATGGGTTATTTAAGTCAGACAAGACACAATACAGGAAAGGGGTGTGGGGTGTGGGAGGGAGCACCTTTAAATGCAACACAAAGTCTCAAAAGTGCAACTGTAACAAATTGTTAATTTCATTTTACAGCATAAGGATGAATCTCCAGGTTTGTTCCATCCATCAAAATCAAGGAATGTAACTGCACATTGTCATGAATATGGATTAATTAGAGCAATTTGCCATCTTTTGTCCTCTCAGGAAGGAAGTTTGTGGCTAGAGACATTTATGATGTCCTCTTCTTTTGTTTCCTTGGTGGGTGATATTACTAGTCTGTAATCATGAGGATATGTTTGTTCCCTTTGCCTGATTTGGGCAATGGAACAGACCTGGAGATACTTACTCTTACAGTGAAATGAAATGGTGATTTGTTACTTCTTTATGTTTAAATTGCATTTAATTTGGGTCTTAAAATTGCCAAACGAGCTTTTGCCACGGTCCGTTAACTTTTCAAAAATTTTCATCATCTAAAACCACCAAAACTAATTCAACCAAACTTACAGGAATGATGTATGGAAGGTCCTTTACAAAAACTGCTCAATTTGTTACGATACGATTAAAAAGATGGCCGCCAGCGAAGAGCATAGTTTAAAATTGGACTGTATAGGAAAATCATTTCATCATCTGCTCCGAAACTATTGAAGCAAATTTAACTTAAACTACACTGGAATAATGTTATGGAAGGTCATTTTCAATGACTTGTCCACCAATGAACATGGCTGCCAGCATGCAGAAGATGGTTTAACTTTGGATCCTATGGGAAAATGATATTTTGATCATGTGCTCTGAAACCACTGAAGAAAATAAAAACATTAGAGGACTGATGGGTATTTGGGAGGTCCTTCGCAAAATATGCTCATTTCATTCCTACTTGACCAAAGACCTGGGTGCGGAAGATCCCTAAGGGAAATTATGACTGAAAAATCTACCTTTTTAGCTATGGACAAGGCTTTGTTGCGAGGATGTATACAACACCATACTTTGTTACCGCCAAGGGGGCTAACGACCCCTTCAAACCCCCAAAACAGGGGGCACTTCCCCCCTCTGGGACCCCCCTTACATATTCTTTTGGGTCCCCAATCGCGGGAAAAGAAATGCTCAGTTTTTTTAAACACAAATGTCCTGCAAGCTGAATATGCTAAATGGTTTTCGATTTTTATAAGCTTCCCATTTGTTCCAGGGGAGTACTGATGGACCTTTTCAAAATCAAGAGGCGTCGAAAGCCATCTGAATGAAGTAAAGATTATATAAAGTGTACTGCAATGATGTAAGGGAGATTCTTTAAAAAAAAATTGCTCCATTTGGATCCGACAAATAATATTGCTACCAATGGAGAACATAGCTTAACATTAGATGCAATGGGGGGAAAAAAAGCTCATTTTTGTCATCAGCATAGGCATGGCCTGGAAGGATTTTTTGAGGTTAGCAATACAAACTCTGTCTGAACTTCCTGTTTGACGAGATGTGGACTTAGTTAAAGAACGTTTAACATTGATTTTTCAAAGTTTCTACTATAGGGACTGATAAAGTCCTGGTATGTGCTGTTTTACATTCATGTTGTGACTTTCCATCAATGATTCTCGCACAATGCAGGCAACTAAAGTTTGTGGGATTGATCTTTAGTTTTATGTTAAACTTGCATATCTTGATATGAATTGAAGTATGTGTGAAGATGGATGACAAGTAGGAATAATTTTTTTCGTATTATTGTGTTCTCTTTTTAGTTCACCTGGTGAAAGGCAATGTGAGCTTTTGCCATCACTCGGCGTCCGTCGTCCGTCCGTCCATCCATTAACTTTTATTCAAAGATCTTCTACTAAGCCAATACTAATCAAACTTGGCCTGAATCATCACTAGGGTATGCTCTTTCAAGTTAGTGATTTTTATGTCCGTAGACCAAACAACATGGCCGCTGTTACTAAAAATGGAACATAGGGGTAAATTGCTGTTTTTTGCAAATTAGTCAAAAACCATTACAGATATCAAAATTCTGACAGCAGGTAAATATGATCAGCACTGCAATTTTGGAGAATATCCGTATACCCGTCTTGGAGTTATTGCCCCTTTTCTGTAAAATTTTCAGTTTTTCGTTACTTCTGGTCTTATATATTGAAATTGAAAGAAGATAGAAGTGAAGTTTGTTAAACAAAAATGGTCAGCATAGTAAGATCTACATGTCCTGCAATTTTGAAGAAAATCTGACTACCCACATAGGAGTTATTGCCGCTTTTTTAGCTCACCTGGCTAGAGCCAGGGTGAGCTTTTGCCATCACTTTTCGTCCGTCTTCCGTCCGTCCGTCCGCAGTCTGTCGTCCGTCCGGCGTAAACTTTTCATTCAAAGATCTGCTTCTCTGAAACTACTGAGCCAATTGAAACCAAACTTGGCCACAATAGTCCTTAGATGGTCCCCTGCAAAAAAGTTCTTTTTCAGATCCACGCTATATCCAAGATGGCAGCCAGCGGGGATCATAGTTTTAACATTGGACTCTTATGGGAAAATACTTTCAAAGATCTTCTCCTCAGAAACTTCTGGGCCAATTGAAACCAAACTTGGCCACAATAGTCCTTAGATGATCCCTTATAAAAAAACGTTTTTCAGATCCGCCCTGTATCCAAGATGGCCGCCAGAGGGGATCATAGTTTTAACATTGGACCCTATGGGAAAACACTTTCGAAGATCTCTCCTCTGAAACTAATTGGCAAATTGGAACCAAACTTGGCAAAAATAGTCTTTAGGTGGCCCCTTGCAAAAAGGTCATTTTTCAGGTCTGCGCTTTATCCAAGATGTCCCCCAGCAGGGAACATAGTTTTAACATTGCACCCTTTTGGAAAACACATTCAAAGATCTTCTCTGAAACTTTTCAGCCAATTGGAACCAAACTTGGCCACAACAGTCTTTAGGTTGCCGCCGAGCAAAAGAGTTGTTTTTCAGGTCTTTGCTTTATGCAAGATGGCTGCCAGCGGGAAACAGATTTAACATTTGACCCTTTGGGAAAACATTAAAATATCTTCTCCTGCAATTACTTGGCCAATAATGAAAACATACTTGGTCACAACAGACCATATAAGTTGTTCCGGTTTGAAAAATTTGCCTGGCTTGTCTGCATCGCATTCAAGATGGCCCCAGTGGGGAACATTGATTGACCTTGAGACCTAACGGAAGCCTATCGGAAAGCATTTAAAGATGTTCTCCTCGGAAAATATTTAGTTAATTGGAACCAAAATTAGACTCAATGGTAACGTTCAAGAAAGGTGACAGCAGAACTGCGACCACATCCAAAATAGCTGCCAGTCTGGAATATAGTTTAACTTAAGATAATGTAACATCAATGTCTATGAACAAATTTGAAAATAATGCCCTTAAAACATTGGGATTATTTTTACTGCATATGTCGGCGGTGGCCCAGGTGAGCGATATAGGCTCTTGAGAGCCTTTTGTCTTTGAATTTTCACATTTTTTGAACGTCTTTACTTTTATTTCAAAAACTGTTTGAGATAAAGGTTAAATGTGAATTGCAAAAGTTTTGAGGTTTTCCAGAACTACAAATTCTACATATGTCCAGCAGGTTCACATCTCATCCAAGATGGCCACCAGCGGGGAAGATAGTTTAACATAGGACCCTATGGGAAATGCATTCATAGGACCCTATGGGAAATGCATTCAAAGATCTTCTCCTCTGAAACCACTGAGCCAATGGGGACCAAATTTTGTCACAATAGTCCTTGGGTGGTCCCCTTTAAAGTTTGTGATTTTTGCGTTTGTACCTCATCCAAGATGGCTGCCAGCGTGGAGCACAGTTTAACATAGGGACCCTATGGGAAATGCATTCAAATGTCTTCTCCTCTGAACCCACTGAGCCAATTTGAACCAAAAACCCACTGAGCCAATTAGAACCAAATTTGGTTACAATAGTCTTTAGATAATTTCCTTCAAAGTTTGTGATTTTTATGATCATACCTCATTCAAGATGGCCGCCAGCGGGGAACATAGTTTAACATAGGGACCCTATCGGAAATGCATCCAAAGATCTTCTCCTCTGAAACTACCAAGCCAAATTGAACCAAACTTGGTCACAATAGTCCTTGGGTGGTCCCCTTTAAAGTTTGTGATTTTTAGTTCGCCTCAACGAAGTTGAGGGGGACTATTGGAGTACCCCCGGCGTCCGCGTCCGCATTTGGGTATATATCTTAGTAACTATGCAGTGTAGGGTCATCAAACTTTGCATGCAGGTGCATCTTGGGCTAACTCACAGCCTCCAAGAAAATTAGGTCTCTCTGACCTATATTTTCCGCTTGAGTGGCTTGCATTCAAATTTACATTTTAGTTCATATCTCAGTTACTATGCATAGTACAATAATGTAACTGTGCATGTGCATGCATCTCTGGTGGTAGGTCAGCATCCAGGCAAAATAAGGTCACTTTGACCTATATTTTCTGCTTGAGTGACTTACATTCAAGTTTACGTCCGAGTTCAGATCTCAGTCATATTCAAGTTTACGTCCGAGTTCAGATCTCAGTCACTGTACATGGTAGGATCATCTAACCTTGCATGTGCATGCATCTCTGATGGGAGGTCAGCATCCCAGCAAAATTAGGTCACTTTGACCTATCTTTTCCGCTTGAGTGACTTATATTCAAGTTTTGTCCGAGTTCAGATCTCAGTCACTGTACATGGTAGGATCATCTAACCTTGCATGTGCATGCATCTCTGATGGGAGGTCAGCATCCCAGCAAAATTAGGGCCCTTTGACCTATATTTTCGGCTTGAGTGACTTACATTCAAGTTCACGTCCGAGTTCAGATCTCAGTCACTGTACATGGTAGGATCATCTAACTTTGCATGTGCATGCATCTCTGATGGGAGGTCAGCATCCTGGCAAAATTAGGTCACTTTGACCTATATTTTCCGCTTGAGTGACTTACATTCAAGTTTACGTCCGAGTTCAGATCTCAGTCACTGTACATGGTAGGATCATCTAACCTTGCATGTGCATGCATCTCTGATGGGAGGTCAGCATCCGGGCAAAATTAGGTCACTTTGACCTATATTTTCTGCTTGAGTGACTTACATTCAAGTTTACGTCCGAGTTCAGATCTCAGTCACTGTACATGGTAGGATCATCTAACCTTGCACGTGCATGCATCTCTGATGGTAGGTCAGCATCCAGGCATAATTGGGTTGCTGCGACAAAGTGCCACAACGAGGCGAACTTTGTAATCGTTGATTACCTATGTTTACGTTCTTACCTCATCCGAGATGGCTGCCAGTGTGGAACAAAGTTTAACATAGGGACCATATTGGGAAATGCATTCAAATTTCTCCTCTGAACCTACTGAGCCAATTGGAACCAAACTTGGTTACAATTGTCTTTGGGCGATCCCTTCCAAATTTGTGATTTTTAGTTTGTACCTCATCCAAGAATGAAAATGTAACATCTGCTGAACTGATTTATAGTATGAATGGGTGGTCTATAGGTGACTATGAATAAAACCAGTGACCAGGTGAGCCATTCAGCCTCATGGGAGCCTCTAGTTTAGTCTCCATATTTGATCTTGAGAGTTCCATCTATGTGAAATGCAGTGTACATTAATGTAAGCCATCCTTTTGTCAATTTACTTTTCATCATTACACTGAATTGTTGCATTGTTGAATAAATAATGAAGCTGTTTTAAATTTAGTTCTCGTAGACGTCCACTTGTGTCTCTTCAGTGCATATCAAATCAAAACATCTGGAAGGCCACAAACCAAAAGATGTATAGAAGCTGACAGAGGACAAATAACCAATAGGATCTAAATAGATCGAGCTCTATTAACTTAGATTAATGATAAGACCCTTTAATGAAGATATGCATCAGCCATGATCCAGATGAGCAATACTGCTCCTTTTTTTTTCTTATTCAGATTAGGACCACTATCATGCAGCTAGTCATATATATGTATTGTGTGGTTCTTGAACACCTTCACAACTGGCTCTGGTTAACTACAATGTAAGTATAGTTCGACTCAATTTTTGATGGTTTATCGATACTAAATGAATATTTTTTGAAACTTAACTTGGATTGAATACATTGGCAAATGAATACCTAAGCAAAAAGGCAGAGAACTGAAAATTCAACCACATAAAGAAATCCAAAAACACAGCAGTTTAAAGTTTCAGAAAATAGTGACAATTGCAACAGTGGCTGATCAATAGCTCAGTGTACAAATTTTTTTGAGACAGTAATTTTGCTCAGTTAACAATACAGGCATAACCATAGAGCACGAGTTGTGGAATGTAGACACCATATGCTGGAGATGTGGAATATTACTGCTCAAAAACAGGAAGTTCAGTATCGGGAAAATGTAATGAATATACTTTTCTTAAAGTTCTGATTTCAGATGTCCAGCATTATCAATATTTAAGTATAATGCAACTACATTCAGTTCATTGAAATGAGATAAACAATGCTGTAAAGTAGTTTTTAATCGGGTTTTCCTGTTGGGAATCCAGTTTTGAAATGGTGATGTACGGCTGTTGGGCTGGGAGGCAGGCGGTTTGGTGGTTGGGCGGCTGCCAGATCTTGTAAGCGCAACTCCTCTGTAATTGTTCAACAGAATTTCATGAATCTTGTATTTAGCAAGGACATCATATGTAGATGTGCATTTAGTCGGGGATTTTATCATCGTGCAATTTTTCCAGGAGTTATGTCCCTTTGAACTTAGAAATTTATAGGTATTTTGACCATATGCTTGTAAGCTCAAATCCTCTGTGACTGTTCTTCAGAATTTCATGGAAAGATTGTATGTAGTAAGGACATCATGTGTAGATGTGCATATTGTTGGGGATTTTTCATTGTGCAATTTTTCCAGAAGTTATGTCCCTTCGAACTTACACATTTATGTGTTTTTACCATATGCTTGTTTCTTGAGAGAAGACTTGGCAAATACTTTTCGTGAATGAGAGGGGATATCAGTCAATAAAGTTCTGCAAATATTCAGTTATTTCCTTTTCTCTAATGAGGAAGGAAAACCCAGTTTGATGTTGTGTCGACATCCATTTCTTGTTAAGTTTAATTATGCTAATATGAACATGGCAAATAATTCAAACCAAAGCGGTCAAAAGCTATCAATCTGAAAAGGTGGAAATTTCAGCATGAAAAGATATACCTGCAATTTTGAAGAAAAATAATAATTGTATAATCCATTCTGGAGTTATTGTCCTTTTTCTGTAAATTTGTGAAAAACTTCAAATTATTCATCTTGTAAATATAAAAAACAATAAAAGATGCAGAGAGTTCAAATTACAAAAATGTTAAGGATACCAAGTATACCTGTCCTACAATTTTGAAGTGAATCTGAGGACGCACATGGGACTTGTTGCCATTATTTGGTCAAATTTTTGCGATTTACTTGAACATTTGGTCTTGTATCACAAAACCTATTGGAGAGTAAGCTTATGTTAAAACTAAATAAAAAGTTTAGGATGTTGAGGGCTGCATTTGAATTGCAAGTTTTGAAATTGCACATTTTTGTTGTTATGAATTATTTAAGTCAGACAGGACACAATACAGGAAAGGGGGGTCGCCTTTAAATGCAACACAAAGTCTCAAAAGTGCAACTGCAACAAATTGTTAATTTCATTTTACAGCATAAGCATGAATCTCTAGGTTTGTTCCATCTACCAAAAATCAAGGAATGTAACTGCACATTGTCATGAATATGGATTAATTAGAGCAATTTGCAATCTTTTGTCCACTCAGGAAGGAAGTTTGTGGCTAGAGACATTTATGATGTCCGCTTCTTTTCTTTCCTTGGTGGGTGATATTACTAGTCTCTAATCATGAGGATATGTTTGATTTGGGCAATGGAACAGACCTGGAGATACTTACTCATACAGTGAAATGAAATGGTGATTTGTTACTTTTATGTTTAAATTGCATTTAATTTGGGTCTTAAAATTGCCACATGAGCTTTTGCCATGGTCCGTTAACTTTTCAAAAACTTTCATCATCTAAAACCACCAAAACTAATTCAACCAAACTTACAGGAATGATGTATGGAAGGTCCTTTACAAAAACTGCTCAATTTGTTACGATATGATTAAAAACATTGCCGCCAGCGAAGAGCATAGTTTAAAATTGGACTGTATAGGAAAATCATTTCATCATCTGCTCCGAAACTGTTGAAGCAAATTTAACTTAAACTACACTGGAATAATGTTATGGAAGGTCATTCTCAAAGACTTGTCCACCAATGAACATGGCTTCCAGCATGCAGAAGATGGTTTAACTTTGGATCCTATGGGAAAATGATATTTTGATTATGTGCTCTGAAACCACTGAAGAAAATTAAAAGGTTAGAGGACTGATGGGTGTTTGCGAGGTCCTTCGCAAAATATGCTCATTTCATTCCTACTTGACCAAAGGAATGGGTGCGGAAGATCCCTAAGGGAAATTATGACTGAAAAATCTACCTTTTTAGCTATGGACAAGGCTTTGTTGCGAGGATGTATACAACACACTACTTTCCTACCGCCGAGGGGGCATTAGCCCCCTTCGAACCCCCAAAACAGATGGGGGCACATCCCCCCTGTGGGACCCCCTAACATATTTTTTTGGTCCCCAATCAGGGCAAAAAAAATGCTCAGTTTTTTTAAACACAAATGTCTTGCAAGCTGAATATGCTAAATGGTTTTCGATTTTTATAAGCTTCCCATTTGTTCGAAGGGAGTACTGGTGGACCTTTTGAAAATCAAGAGGCGTCGAAAGCCATCTGAATAAAGTAAACATTATATAAAGTGTACTGCAATGATGTAAGGGAGGTTCTTTAAAAAAAAATAGCTCCATTTGGATCCAACAAATAATATTGCTACCAATGGAGAACATAGGTTAACATTAGATGCAACGGGAAAAAAAAAACTCATTTTTGTCATCAGCATAGGCATGGCCTGGAAGGATTTTTTTTAGGTTAGCAATACAAACTCCGTCTGAACTTCCTGTTTGACAAGATGTGGACTGAGTTAAAGAACATTTAACATTAATTTTTGAAAGTTTCTACTATAGGGACTGATAAAGTCCTGGTATGTGCTGTTTTACATTCATGTTGTGACTTTCCATCAATGACTCTCACACAATGCAGGCAACTAAAGTTTGTGGGATTGATCTTTAGTTTTATGTTAAACTTGCAGATCTTGATATGAATTGAAGTATGTGTGAAGATGGATGACAAGTAGGAATAATTTATGTCTCGCCTGCGACGAAAGTCGCTGAAGGCGAGACATAGGTATAGCAATCCGGCGACAGCGACGGCGACGGCGGCGGCGGCGTAAACTTTTTTCTAAAACTTTCATAACTTTTCAAGGGTAATACATACAAACATCATCTTTGGTCCACAGCACCACCAAGTGATGACCTTTCCAGCAGCATATATTTTGGATGACCTTGACCTTGTTTTCATGGTTCAATAAGCACATAAACATTGCGACATAGTTTCACATTCAAGTCCTTTTCTCAGGAACTATAATACCTAGACTTGTCATATTTGGTCTATAGTGAGATCTATATGGGTACACGGCAGTCTGACACCTGTCGAGTTGCCTTGACCTCAATTGCATGGTTCAGTGAACTTAGAAAATCTGCGACATAGTTTCACATTCAAGTCCTTTTC
>MJUU01067489.1:0-18437 GCA_002080025.1 Modiolus philippinarum
CAAGTTCGCACCTAATCCAAGATGGCCCCCAGCGGGGAACATAGATTTACATTGGACCCTATGGGAAACACATTCAAAGATCTTCTACTCTGGAACTACTTTGCCAGTTGAAACCAAACTTAGTCGCAATAGTCCTTAGGTGGTCCCCTTTCAAAATTGTGTCCGGCAGGTTCGCACCTAATCCAAGATGGCCGCCAGCGGGGAACATAGATTAACATTGGACCATATGGGAAACACATTCAAAGATCTTCTACTCGGGAACTACTCGGCCATTTGAAACCAGACTTTGTCACAATAGTCCTTAGGTGGTACCCTTTCAAAATTGTGTCCGGCAGATTCACACCTCATCCAAGATAGCCGTCCGGGGGGGAAAATAGTTTCACATTGAACCCTATGGGAAAACACATTCAAAGATCTTCTTCTCTGGAACTACTTAGCCAATTGAAACCAAACTTGGTCACAATATTGTGTAGGTGGTCCTTTTCAAAATTGTGTCCGACAGGTTTGCACCTAATCCAAGATGGCCGCCAGCAGGGAACATAGTTTAACATTGGACCCTATTGGGAAACACATTCAAAGATCTTCTCCTCTGGAACTCTATGCCCAATTGAAACCAAAGTTGTTCACAATAGTCCTTAGGTGGTCGCCTTTCAAAATTGAGTATTGGCAGGTTTGCACCTCATCCAAGATGGCAGTCAGTGGGGAAAACATTGGACCCTATTGGGAAACACATTCAAAGATCTTCTCCTCTGGAACTCTATGCCAATTGAAACCAAAGTTGTTCACAATAGTCCTTAGGTGGTCGCCTTTCAAAATTGAGTATTGGCAGGTTTGCACCTCATCCAAGATGGCAGTCAGCGGGGAAAATAGTTTAACATTGGACCCTACGGGAAAACACATTCAAAGATCTTCTTCTCTGGAACTACATGGCCAATTGAAACCAAACTTGGTCACAATAGACCTTAAGTGGTACTCTTTCATAATTGTGTCAGGCAGGTTCGCACCTCATTCAAGATGGCCGTGTCAGTGGGGAAAATAGTTTAACATTGGACCCTATGGAGAAACACATTCAAAGATCTTCTCCTCTGGAACTACATGCCCAATTGAAACCAAACTTGGTCACAATAGTCCTTAGGTGGTCCGTTTTCAAAATTGTGTCCGGCAGGTTGGCACCTAATCCAAGATGGCCGCCAGCGAGGAACATAGATTAACATTGGACCCTATGGGAAACACATTCAAAGATCTTCTACTCTGGAACTACTTTGCCAATTGAAACCAAACTTGATCACAATAGCCCTTAGGTGGTCCCCTTTCAAATTTGCAGGTTCGCACCTAATCCAAGATGGTCGCCAGCAGGGAACATAGTTTAACATAGGACCCATGGGAAAACACATTGAAAGATCTTCTCCTCTGGAACTATTTGGCCAATAGGAAACAAACTTGGCCACAATGGTCCTTGGCAGGTTCGCACCTTATCCAAGATGGCCGCCAGCAGGGAACATAATTTAACAATGTACACTAATGAAAACACATTCAAAGATCTTCTCTGAAACCACTGGGCCAATTGGAAACATATGTTTTTTTATGTGACGTAAATTTCACGGCGTGTTAGTTGTAGGTGGATGATATTTGGTATGAAGATTGGTCTTTGGTAGTACATGACAGCTGACCATATGACTTATGCCTGTGACTTAAGTTTCATTGTCTGCAGTGACCATGTTTTGTATTTCTGATTAGACCACTTTGATTTTTCTCATCAGTTTTAGCAACAAAGCAGGGATGGGCGAGACATCTATTAGGGTCCACTCTTGTGTGTGAAATGGGTCAAAGGGGCCAAAAAAGGTTGAATATTGTTTTTGTCTGATTTAGACAGAATATTTTCATTGAAACATTCGTGAAAAGTTATTTCTTGAAGATTATATCATTGTGTCTGTACTTGTATTGTGTCCACACACACACTTAATTTTGCACTTGCCATATTGATTCAGGGTTCAATGAGCGGGGGGTGTAACTGGCTGATCTAGTTGACTCTGGTTAAGCTTTTATGCACTTCGTATACAGTATGGCCCACCAACATTTAGGTGGTGTGCAGATGCATTGTTAGGTACGTCAGCATACCACCCAAATTAAATCGTATTGACTTGTATTGCATACATCAGACTTGTTACCTCTGATACTGTGGTCTACTGTTGTGTAGGTTGGTGTGAACAAGCATCTTGTGGAACTACTCAATTTCATTTCACCTTGACTGCTATTTCATGCAACATTGACTTTTGACTGATTTCTTTACGTTGTATGGTTACCGTCATGTACCTGGTATGCAGATCAGCATCTTTGGAATATGTCGGCAAAAAAGGTATCCGACAGGTCAGTACTTCCAACAAGATAGCTGCCAGCGTGGAATATAGTTTAACATTTGACCCTATGGGAAAACCCATTCAAACATCTCGGAAACTACTAGTCCAGTTAGAATCAAACTTAGTCACAATGGTCCTTAGATGGTCCCCTCAAAAAAGGGTATCCAGGAGGCCATTATCTCGACCAAGATGGCCGAGAGCAGGGATTGTAGTTTAACATTGAACCCTCTGGGATATATGCCATTCAAATCTTATTCTACTGTATATGTCAGCCATGGTCCAGGTGAGCGATACAGGCTCTTGAGAGCCTCTTGTTTATTACCCAAGACCAAACCCTATCGATTTTTTGGTTGATACCCCCAAAGTCAAGGTCACAGTTGCTAAAAATAGATTATTATTACATGTAAGATTGTTTCTCCAATTATTTGTGGGAACTCTGCATTATTTCAAACCAAACCAGTTCCGATACCTATTTATCACAGGTACTACTGCATAGTACTGCATGGTCTGTCAGTTTTCTAATCCAAAAATCCTTTTCAAACCTTTTCTAACCAAACCAAAAGATGTTGTTCATATTGTGTACTTCAGAATTTTGGTTTTACAAATTTTAGAAGTTCAAGGAGCCAAATAGCTGATTTGTTAATCTGGTTCTAAATCCCTAACTCCATCACAACTGTAAGTCAGATTCCAGCAAAACTAGAGGAGAAATTTTTCACCTGGCCTAGTTTTGCACCTGATGCATAAAATTTTGATATCACATTTTAGAAATTCAATGAGCCAAAAAAGCTCATTTGTTACATCGTTTTCTAATTTAGAAATCTTTCAAAACAGTTGTATTCCAATCAAACTTTCATGATATGTAGTTCACGAGATTTTATTGCACACCTGATAATTGAAATTTTGATTTTACAGATTTTAGAGGTTTGCTGAGCCAAACTAGCTCATTTGTTAATTCAGTTAGATAAGGCAATGTAAAAATAATCATTAGATTCTCAGGTTTTTTTTTTCAAAAAGGAACACGGCAGGGTGGATGCTTTTTATTATTTATTTCAGATGTCCAACCTCTCTAAACATTCTTGGAGGGAGAAATTTTGCAAGAAAATCCTTGTTTCATCAGTAGCCATGTTTACATTGATCAGTGTCAATAAAAAGCTGTTTGAACCATGTTTTTCACCTTCCCGCCAAACGCTCAGGTGATTTTTGTAACCCAAACAGATGCCAGACAGGCATGAAAAAAATCCGGATTTATGGGAGGTAAAAAGGCGGAAATGCGGGGCCATTTCAGGGGACGCAGCATGGCATGAGAAGCTAAACTCTTTTTATTTAGCCTAATGTGCAACTCCTTCAAAATGTCAGTCATTTTGTGTGTGTGTATGTTGTTTTTTTACAATATCTGGTTGTGTGCATTATAATTAAAATTTTGGTTTAACAGAATTTAGAGGTTCACTGAGCCAACATAGCTCACATGTTATTTAAGTTTGTTGATCTGTGTCTCTTTCAAAACTGCAATTAATACTCAAGAAAAAAAAATGTAAGAGATGTTTATCTCCTTATATAATTGTACACCTGATACTTAGAATTGTTTGTTTTACAGATTTTTGAGGTTCCCTGAGTCAGATTTGGCTCTTTTGTGGTGCAGGTGGCACAAGTGTTCTATGGAACACCACTCGATCTTTTTTTTTTTTATTTTGTTACCAAACCAGTCCAGTACACTGTTTGCTTATTGAACGGACCCTTTCCAACCCCTATAGAGAAAAAAAATATGGAAATCAACCTTAAATGCATTCCAAGTAATTATACATGTCAACATTACCATTTGACATTTTTGTTTTCATTGATGAATTACACACTATGTAAACGGTGTACTGTGCCTCCTAAATAAGAGCAGTATCCTCTATAAAATGTGCCTTCCTGTTCTTTTTTACCTGGATTTTAGGGAACATGAAGGCACATTTTCACTAAGGACACTATATTATATGGTGCACTGTGCCTTAATTTCTAACAAAGAACAGGAAGGCACATTTTATATAGGACACTGTTTACAAGGTGTGAATTAGGTCTGAATTCAATGAAATACCATGATTATGAAATGGATTATTTTTGTGGATTTATGGAAAACAGCTGTTGAAATTACATTTCTGTTGTGTCCTATGTATATTTCATAAAGATATTGATTTTCTTTAACAGTGAAAGGGAGAAATGGTTTTTTTTTTGTTTTCCAAATTTTGGTCTTCAAATGTTCGGATTTTGTCTGAGCTAAATAAGGAGACATAAATTGTTGAAAAAAATACTTGTCTCCTTGACATTTATCCCATTTCCTTTCTTTTTCGTATTTATCTACAGGACTAAATTAAATTATAATGCTGTAAACAGGGAAATATTCGTGGCAGTCTTATTTTCACTATTTTGGCGCTAAATGATGAAGCTCGAAAATAAAAACTGCTTCAAGTTTTTTGATGCAATTAGCTGATTTAGTAGGTCGACTGACAACCACTAATTCAAGACTGTGAAAACTACAATTTATTTTGAAAACCCCGAAGAAAAGATGGCGTGAAAGTTTCCCTATTTTACCTATTACAAAATTTTCTTTTTCCAGAAGAGACAAATACAGTAGAACTTCGATGGCTCAAACTGCAATAGATCAAACATCATTGATGTCTTGAACTCATTTACTGGTCCATTTGCTTTAAGTTTAAACACAGTTCGACCTCAATAGCTCGAGCATCCCTCCAACTCGAATTGTTTTCATTGGTCCCTTGGGTGTCCAAGGCGAGCCATCAAAGTTTGACTATAGAACAGATAACAAATTTTTTTTCCAGAAGTGACAACTATTACAGATTACAAGATTTTCTTTTTTTCCAGAAGTGACAGCTATTTTCTTTTTTTTTCAGCAACAAAAACAGACTCAATAACTACAGCCAAGATTTCAACTGCAGTGGAGGGAACCAGTACAACTACATCGGTAAGAAAACAAGAGCAGATTACTGCTGCCACAACAGAACCAACCACCACATTACAGCCAGGAATGACAACTACTGAGCCTGCAACTACCAGCACTACAGCAGAGGTGACACCCACAACACTACCAGCATCAACTGCAACCACTGAGGCTGTTACTACTACCACTACAGCAGAGGTGACCACCACAACACCACTAGTAAGTACTACAACCACTGAGGCTGCTACTACTACCACTACAGCAGAGGTGACCACCACAACACCACCAGTAAGTACTACAACCACTGAGGCTGCTACTACTACCACTACAGCAGAGTTGACCACCACAACACAGCCAGTAAGTACTACCAGCACTACAACAGAGGTGACTACCACAACACCTCCAGCAAGTACTACAACCACTGAGGCTGCTACTACTACCATTACAGCAGAAGCTAGCACAACCACTCAGGCTGCCATTAGTTCTACTGCAGCAGAGGTGACCTTGACAACACTAGCTGATCTTGCTACTACCAGAGAGGAACCAAAAATTGGTATGGAGAAAAATGTCTTATGGCGGATTTCCCGGATGATTAATATATTTTATTTGCAATTCTTCAATGAACATACCAATATTCCTGTAGTAACACCTGTAAAACTCCTTCTGAACTCCTGTCTTTTGTCTGCTCGTCAAGCAATCAAGCTTCAATATAATTCTATTGTATACCAATTTGTACTACCTGAAGGGATTTACCTTGATACTCCAGTGATGACAAATTGGTATACAATAGAATTCTATAGAAGCTTGATTGCTAGACGAGCAGACAAAAGACAGGAGTTTAGAAGGAGTTTTATAGGTGTTCCTAGAGGAGTACAGATATATTCATTGAAGATTTGCAAATAAAATACATTAATCATCTGGGAAATCTGCCATAAATACTGAAATTTTTATTCCTCTAGCTATAAAGTTTATTGCTTATAGTTTCAGCCTTGTCCCCATTTGGTTATTCAGCAACAAAGTTATTTTTTGTCTCTTTGGAGAATGCTCGAAATATTGACTTGATATTTGGTATTTGAGTCAACCTTGATGTCCTGCATTGAGTTTGAGTAATGTCTCAATTCTTTCATTTTTGCTGGAGTTATTGCCCTTGGGACTTTAAAATCTCTTGAATCCACATTTCTCTCTATACTTTTTTTGAGACCATTAGTATTTTGTATGTAAGATTACTGTTACAAGTTAAAGATGAAAGTTGTTTTTGTCTAAGTGAATCCATTTTTGTAGGAGTAATTGTCCTTTGACTTAAGTTTTTCAGACCTTTTTCCAAACGGTAAACGGACAGAAAGTCACAGGACAAAAAGTCACAGGACAGAAAGTTACAAATCTGCTAGGACAAAAAGTCACAATCTGTATTTTTACATTGGTGGACTAAAAGTCATGACTTATATTTTTGCTTCATGTGTATGTAGGTGTAGAAAAAATGGTCACACAATTATATCAACTGACTCATGAAATTGAATATGATATTTATATTATTTTTGAACTATAGCAACTTCATATGAAATTTTATTGCTGAGATATAGAAATAATATTTTACATAATTGAAAAACTGTTGTTTTTTTTTATCAAAACATGTATGAATTTTCTTGGCATACTAATATTTTAATGGCAAAATATTTTCTTTCTTTTAAACTATAACGGTAATAACAAAAATGATGACAGTGTATCATCTCTTGTCAAACAGATGCCAATTAAGCAATAAATGATTATCATCTAAACATATATTGATTCAAATTATAGTTATTTGTGTATCAATTAAACCCTACAATAACATGATAAGCCATACATGTAAAATAGTTGTCCTTCATGATTATTTATTTTCAAAGAGGTTATTTTAATAGTAACACTTAATGGCATGTCAGTGCTCAATACAGGAAATGATAGAATAAACAGTCCTAGAATTTATGTCTTGAATAAACAGAAGGGCGAGTCAAGGAGATCATGACCCCATACATGTCATATTTAAACAAATTGAAGGAAGTGTATTCCCTTTTATTTATTAATTATTCAAAATGTTACTTTTTATCCTAATATATATTGTTCAAAAGACAAAATTTATAAATTGTGACTTTTTGTCCTAAATGTTTTTAATTCTAAGGCCATGAAAAAAAAACATTGGTTCTCAGGCCTTCCATCATTTAGTTAGAGGCTTGAAAAAAGCCCCTCATTGACCCTATTTTTAGCTCAACTGGCTATGCCAGGGTGAGCTTTTGCAATCACTTTGCGTCCGTTGTTTGTCCGTCCGTAAACTTTTCATTCAAAGATCTTCTCCTGAAACCACTGGGCCAATTGAAACCAAACTTGGCCACAATAGTCCTTGGGTGGTCCCTTACAAAAAGGGTGTTTTTAGGTCCGCATGATTTCCAAGATGGCCGCCAGCGGGAAACATAGTTTTATCATTGGACCCTATGGGAAAACATTTTCAAAGATCTTCTACTCTGAAACTACTGAGCCAATTAGAACCAAACTAGGCCACAATAGTCCTTGGGTGGTCCCTTACAAAAAAGGTGCTTTTTAGGTCCATCCAATTTCAAAGATGGCTGCCAGCGGGATCATAGTTTTAACATTGGACCCTATGGGGAAACACTTTCAAAGATCTTCTTCTCTGAAACTACTGAGCCAATTGGAACCAAACTTGGCCACAATAGTCCTTGGGTGGTTCCTTACAAAAAGGGTGTTTTTTTAGGTCCGCATGATTTCCAAGAAGGCCGCTAGCGGGAAACATAGTTTTATCATTGGACCCTATGGGAAAACATTTTCAAAGATCTTCTTCTCTGAAACTACTGAGCCAATTGGTACCAAACTTGGCCACAATAGTTTTTGGGTGGTCCCTTACAAAAAAGGTGTTTTTCAGGATCACGCTACATTCAACATGGCCGCCAGCGGGGGACATAGTTTTAACATTGGACCCTTTGGGAAAACACATCCAAAGATCTTCTACCCTGTAACTACTGGGCCAATTGGAACCAAACTTGGCCACAATAGTCCTTAGGTGGTCCTTTGCAAAAAATGTGTTTTTCAGGTCAGCGTGATTAGGGGGAAACATAGTTTTAACATAGGACCCTATGGGAAAACACTTTCAAAGATCTTCTTCTCTGAAACTACTGAGCCAATTGGAACGATACTTGGCAACAATAGTCCTTAGGTGGTCCCTTGCAAAAAAGGTGTTTTTCAGGATCGCACTATATCCAACATGGCCGCCAATGGGGAACCAAGTTTTAACATTGGACCCTATAGGAAAAGACATTCAAAGATCTTCTCCTCTGAATGTACTGAGCCAATTGGAACAAAACTTGGCCGCAATAGTCATTGAGTGGTCCCTTGCAAAAAGGTGTTTTTCAGCTCAGCGCGATATCCAACATGGCAGCCAGCGGGGAACTTAGTGTTTCCCATGGGGTCCAATGTTAAACTAACAGAGGTCTTCTCCCCTTTTTTAATTAATTAGGGATATTGGATTTATAGTTTAATTATATATAAGGGCTCTTTAACATAAAATGTCTATGTTAATCAAGGGCCAGGTGAGTGATACAGGCTCTTGAGAGCCTCTTGTTTACCATTTCAATAAAATAAAAAATCTCCCTCACTATATCTTTCCTGGTTTTTACAATGTAAAAAGCTGCCTCATCTATTTTTTGGCAAATAAAAAGATAAAAAAAAAAATCACCTCCCTCCCTCATCAGTTACAATGAAAAAATGGCCGGAGAACCAATTAATTAATTTTGTATGGCCTAATTTAAACTGTGACTTTTTGTCCTGTGACTTTTAGTCCATGACTTTTTGTCTGTGACTTTTTGTCTTGTGACATTCTCTGGCGATACCTTTGCCTCTGTCTGTATGGCATCAAATTTATATCATTATCCTCAACTCCTATTCCAACTAAACTTGCAGGAAAGCATTAATATATATTCACCCCCTACTAAGCTGAGTAATGTTAAGGTAAAGTTAAAATATTAAAAACCAGACAAAACACTACCAATTCTTCTTAAATAAAGTTTACATTTTTCTCAACCAGACTAAGCATTATTCAACAGGACTAAACCAATTATACACAAACTCAGCTTACCTAAGCCAAGGGGTGATATTGCACCATTGTTTTTTTTTTTCAAGATTTTTGCCCCTCAATTTGACTACTGTGAATTCCCAATTTTGGGTGTTTTTGTGTGTGTCCCCAAACCACATATTCAAATACTCAATGAAATATGATTTTCTTGCAAGTTTCAAACACACGTGAATGAACATAATGAAGGGACCTGATCAACAAAGGCCATAAAACTTGCACTTGTACCTGAGCCCCACACATCCTGATATATCCATAAAAGTGTTAGATATACATTCTCTTTAGCCATTGATAGCAGCAAAATAAGTTCAAATGCTTTATTTTCAAGTGTTTCCCAGTTAACAAATAAGCGGTAACTGGCTTCCTGTTATGTTTCTCAATTATGTGTATGCTAAAGTGTTGATTTCCAGTTAAGAAGTTTGGACAAGAATCAACTTAATTTAGTTTAGATGAGATATTAGTAATTAAACTTTTATAATTTTAATCATGTTCTATTGAAAAGGACATGTTATTTTGCAATCAATACAGGTGTCTATTCATAAATAACGAATGGAGTAAGGTTATGTCAGATGTTTACCTAATTACATAATATCTACACATTACAATGAATTCTTAATTACCTGTGACACTTTAATTAAGTATAGTTCTAAATTTTGGTGTTTTGACGTCAATACTGATGGTACTAATGCCATGAATTTTAGAAATTTTATATGTATAAAGTTTTGGGTATATAAGAATTGCCCTGTTTGTCTGTCCATCTGCCTGTCCGTCCATCTGTCCACACTTCTTTTAAGCACAACTCCTCTTAAACCACTTGGAGGATTTTGATGAAACTTTACACAAAGGGAGGATAGTATATGGAGATGTGCATGAAGGAATATAATTATTGTATGAAACCAGGAAGGGGGGGATAATTTGACTTTGTCTTTTCATAGATTCCCTATGTATCGGTTACCTCGGAAGAGCAACTCCTCTTAAACCATTGAAAGGATTTTGATGAAACTTTACACAAAGAAAGGACACTAAATTGAGATGTGCATGAAGGAATATATTTATTGTTGGAACCAGGAAGGGGAGGTAATTTAACTGGGACTTTCATTGATTCCTTCTGCAATGATTTTTATACCCCTGCTACATAGTAGTGGGGGTATACTGGTTTAC
Source organism: Modiolus philippinarum (assembly GCA_002080025.1). Classification (NCBI taxonomy): domain Eukaryota; kingdom Metazoa; phylum Mollusca; class Bivalvia; order Mytilida; family Modiolidae; genus Modiolus; species Modiolus philippinarum. The sequence continues at coordinate 10,571 of MJUU01067489.1, forward strand.
CTCCGTTCGTTCGTTGGTCCGTTCGTTTGTTCGTTCGTCTGTCCGTAACCACACTTTTCTCAGCAACTACTGTACAGAATGAAATCATATTTTGGCAAAACCTTTCTCATGATGGTCTGATAAGTATATACAGATTCCAAGGTTGCTGCATAAGTACTTCCTGTTTGCCGAGACTTTATTGTTTTTTTATTGTTGTACAGCATATGGAATTTTTCGTCACAATTTTTTCTGAAACTGTGAGTGGGATTCAATTGTTGTTATGCACAGAGCTTCCTGATGGTCCAATCTATCCTGTATTCAAATTTCAAGGTTACGTCATAAGCACTTTCTGTTTGCCGAGACATCATAGTTTTTCATTGTTGTATATGGAATTTTTCGTCACAGTTTTTTCTGAAACTGTAAGTGGGGTTCAATGGTTGTTTTGCACAGAGCGTCCTTGCAAAAAGTTCTTTTTAGCTCAGCTGGCCAAAGGCCATGTGAGCTTTTGCCATCACTCGGCCTCTGTTGTCTGTCCATCCGTCCGTTAACTTTTTATCAAAAATCTTCTCCTCTGAAACTACTGGGTTATGCTAACCAAACTTAATCTGAATCATCACCAGGGTTTGCACTTTCAAGTTTGTGATTTTTATATCCGTAGACCAAACAACATGGGTGCTGTTACTAAAAAAGAACATATGGGGTAAATTGCTGTTTTTTTGCAAATTACTCGAAAACCATTACAGATTTCAAAATTCTGACATGGTGTAAAAATGATCAGCATGATGAGACCGTTTACCCGTCTTGGAGTTATTGCCCCTTTTCCGTAAAATTTTCAGTTTTTCGTTACTTCTGGTCTTATATATTAATGGAAATTGATAGAAGATAGAGGTAAAGTTTATATAACAAAAATGGTCAGCATAGTAAGATTATATGAATCTAACACCGGTGAAAAGGCAAGATCAAGAAATCTCAGACACCCAAGGGTAAGATTTCAATATTTCTCTGACGAGGCTTGCCGAGTCAGAGAACCATTGAAATCTTACCCGAGGGTGTCTGAGATTTCTAAATCTTGCATTTTCAACGGTGTTTGATTTATTTTCTCACCTTTGTAATCACAAACTACGATTTATTTACCACCAAGCCGTACTTGACATCAGTTCCTAAGCGACGTCAATGACGTCAGAATACGTTGCTTTGGTAATTTCTGTCTTGTACAGGGGGGTACAAGACAAGGAAATCTCACACCGCTAAAAATAGGAACTGTTCTGTCTCAAAAGTGAGAACTACATGTCCTGCAATTTTGAAGAAAATCTGACAACCCACATAGGAGTTATTGCTGCTTTTTCTTTGAATTTTCACAATTTTTTAACGTTTTTACTTTCATTTCAAAAACTGTTTGAGATAAAGGTTAAATGTGAATTGCAAAAGTGTTGAGGTTTTCCAGAACCACAATTTCTACATATGTCCAGCAGGTTCGAATCGAATCCAAGATGGCTGCCAGCGGGGAAGATAGTTTAACATAGGACCCTATGAGAAATGCATTCAAAGATCTTCTCCTCTGAAACCACTGAGCCAATGGGGACCAAATTTTGTCACAGTAGTCTTTGGATGGTCCCCTTTAAAGTTTGTGATTTTTATGTTCGTACTTCATTCAATATGGTCGCCAGCACGGGACATAGTTTAACATAGGACCCTATGGGAAATGTATTCAAAGATCTTCTTCTCTGAAACTACCAAGTCAGACTGAACCAAACTTGGTCACAATAGTCTTTGGGTGGTCCCCTTTAAAGTTTGTGATTTTTACGTTCGTACCTCATCCAAGATGGCTGCCAGCTTAAATTGAGCACAGTCTAACATAGGGACCCTATGGGAAATGCATTGAAATGTCTTCTCCTCTGAACCCACAGAGCCAATTGGAACCAAACTTGGTAAGAATAGTCTTTTGATGTTTCCCTTCAAAGTTTGTGATTTTTATGTTCATACCTCATTCAAGATGGCCACCTGCAAGGAACATAGTTTAACATAGGGACTATAAGGGAAATGCATTCAAATGTCTTCTCCTCTGAACCTACTGAGCCAATTGGAACCAAACTTGGTTACAATTGTCTTTGGGTGATCCCTTCCAAAGTTTGTGATTTTTAGTTTGTACCTCATCCAAGAATGAAAATGTAACATCTGGTGAACTGATTTATAGTATGAATGGGTGGTCTATTGGTGACAATGAATAAAACCAGTCGCCAGGTGAGCGATACAGCTCATGTGAGCCTCTAGTTATCATTCCGTTTGTGTAAATGTTTTTTTCCTTATTTCAAATATATTACTGTACCTCTTGATTGTGTGATAAATTCAGAAATTCTTCTATATATACAGTACACTCTCGTTATAAAGCTACCTTTGGGACAAGGGAAAGTTTTATCAATAGTGAGGGTTGGATAAATTTAGTGTCATTATATATTGCATTATATAATCAGATTTGTTAAACTTTTACCAATTTTGGTGTATTAGAGGAAAATGGGCCAAAAATCTTGTTCTTACGAGGTACGGTACCTAATTATTTAATTTCTTTGCAATTTTATGGGGTTTGTGTTCTTGGATTATTGTTGAAGTAAGTTTTTAAGAAGCATGTTGACTAATTTGACGTAGCAATTAATATATCCAGCTATAAGAGGATTTGGATTCATTGGATTCTTCTTGAAGTAAATATAAGAAAGATTTAGCCACACAATTTTTACCAAGTGGCTGGCTTTTAATGGCAAATATTTTACCGTAATGACCAGGGAGGGATAAAATAGCAAAGTAAAGTACAAGACTGGTAAAAATAATATAGATATATGGCTACTAGTAATTATTTCTATTCTAATAGGACATGCAAAGGTTCAAAGTAGGAGAATTTGTCCTAATACCCATGGACGAAATGTCATTTAACCCCATTAGTTGGGCTGTGACATTGCAAACAAGGATGTAAAACTATGATGTTATGCAAAAGTACCTTCATTTGTTTATGATATATTACCCAGAAGTATGTTATTTTTAGCATCGGTTTGGCTAGTAAGCAATTGAAGACTCTTATACTGTAAATGGGAAATTTTTCGTGAAGTGTTTATTTTCGCTAATTTTGCAATTGACACATATTTGGGAAAATCTGCCTTGGGTAAATTTGTTTTTAAAATGTAAGTGAGAATAGCAAAAAAACAAAACCTTGCGAATAGGTTCAGAAATAAAATTCGAGGTATTCAAACCACACGAAAGTAACCCCTTTTACAGTACTAGAATTTTATGTATTTTCCACAGCATATGGATAAAAAAGTCCATGATTATTTTCTGAAAACACTTGTCTATATATATCAGTTTCATTTTTTGTGGTTGTATCATGATGAGCTTTGCAAGTTAGCCCTTTTTCTCTCTATATATATATATTTTTAGCTCACCTGGCCTAAAAGGCCATGTGAGCTTTTGCCATCACTTTGCGTCCATCATCAGTCCGTCTGTCAACAATTTCAAAAATCTTCTCCTTTGAAATTGCTGAGCCACCTGTAACCAAAGTTTGCCTGAAGCATCACCAGGGTATGCAGTTTCAAAATTGTGTTCAATTAGTCCGAAGACCAAACAACATGGCTGCTGTTACTAAAAATTTAACATAGGGGTAAATTGCTGTTTTTTGCAAACAACTCAAAAACCGTTAAGATATCAAAAATCAGACAAGAGTAAAAGTGATCAGCATAGCAAGATCTACCTACCCTGCAATTTTGAAGAAAATCAGAAACCAGTCTTGGAGTTATTGCCCCTTTTCCATAAAATTTTCAAAATTTGCATTTTTTTTTATTTCAAAAAGTGTAACAGATAGAGGTCAAGTGTACGTTGCAAAAAAGGTTCAGCATATCAAGATCTACAAACCCTGAAATTTTGAAGAAAATCCAAAAACCGTTGTAGGAGTTATCACCCTTTTTGGACAGAATTTTCAAAATTTTCATATTGTTCGATTTCAATGAAATTTGATTTCATGAAGGAATATAATTATTGTCCGAAACCAGGAAGGGGAGATAATTCCACTTTGACTTTTCGTTGATTCCCTATATATGGGTTTCCTCGTAAGCGCAACTCCTCTTAAACCACTTGAAGGAATTTAATGAAACTGTACACAAAGTAAGAACACTATATGGAGATGTGCATGAAGGAATATAATTATTGTCCAAAACCAGGAAGGGGAGATAATTCAACTTTGACTTTTCGTTAATTCCCTATATATGGGTTACGTTGTAAGCGCAACTCCTCTTAAACCACTTGAAGGATTTTGATCAAACTTTACACAAAGGAAGGACACTATATGGAGATGTGCATGAAGGAATATAATTATTGTCCGAAACCAGGAAGGGGAGATAATTCAACTTTGACTTTTCGTTAATTCCCTATATATGGGTTACCTTGTAAGCGCAACTCCTCTTAAACCACTTGAAGGATTTTGATGAAACTTTAGACAAAGGAAGAACACTATATGTAGATGTGTAAAATGTCAAATAGGCTGAAAAAAAGGTGAATTTTATATTTGTCTGATTTAGACAGTGTTTTCATTGGAACCCTTTGGAAAAGTTTTTTCTTGAAGATTATATCATTGTGTCCATACTTGTATTGTGTCCATACTTGTACTGTGTCCATACTTGTACTGTGTCCACACCTGTATTGTGTCCACACCAACTTAATTTTGCACTTACCATATCGATTCAGGATTCAATTAGCGGGGGGTATCTTTGGCTGCCATTCGGCGACAGTTCTTGTTTTTATTTTTGTTTTGTAGAATTATTTGAGTTTGGTCCTACCTCTGAAGATGAAGAAGGTATACTTGGGGATGATGTGTTAGTAGCGACAGTATATAATCCTGTAGGATTCACATGTAATTGTGAAATATCTAATACAGTATATGTAAGTACAACAATATCATTAGTAAAAACCTAAATGTTCTAAATTAAGGACATAACGGTAATGCAGATTTTGAGGAATCAGTTGGATTTGATGGTTGCAAATTGAGTTTACTGATGATGTGTTCGTATACAGATAAAAAAAACAACAAAAATATAATAGATCAACGAACATTAAAAAATTTCCATGAAAAATGCAATTATTGGGTTTACCCCAAAGTTTTCGATTTTCAAGGTTAAATATTTATCTCAAAAATTAAGTAATTTAGGTATGTCTTTTCTTATATGGATTCCTCATGTCAAAATTTACAATATATCGGATTTTCGTGAAAAAAATCGATAGTGGATCTATACTGTATTGTATGCCCTTAAGACACTAGTTGCAAACTCCTCTGCGCTATGTGAGATTTTGTTGATCTCATGAAAAACGCCCAAATGTTATACAACCTTTTGGTCTTCGTATCAAACCACACCTTGAATCTGCTAATATAAATTTAGATGAAATAGCTCCTATAGAAACTCCCAAAAAACCTCCATGGCTGAACCCAAAACCAACATTTAATTTTGAACTACGCAAACACAAAAAGGATGATACCAATCATCTGGTTATCCAGCAGGACTTTGCAAGAATTAAATCTGAACATCCTGAATACTTGCAAATTTACACAGATGGCTCTAAGGATGGAGACAGAGTGGCTTCTGCAGCCGTGTTTGGAGACCGTGCTGCAACTCTCCGATTACCATCCTCTAGTTCCATATTTACTGCCGAAGCTAACGCTATTTACTCAGCACTTAAATTTGTAGCTTTATCGCAATCAAATAAATTCATGATCTGTTCCGATTCACTTTCTTGCCTATTGGCAATTGAAAGTCGAAAAACAAAACACCCAATTATTTTGAAAATAGCCGAATTCTACAAATCACTTGTAGCATTAGGCAAAGAAGTCATTTATGTTTGGATCCCTAGTCATGTGGGGATCTATGGAAACACAGTTGCTGATCAGGAAGCCAAGGATGCACTAGATGATGAGATGGCGGATTGTCCAGTACCATACACTGACATGAAGCCTTTAATTGTTAAATACATTTTAAAGTTATGGCAGGCCAAATGGGATCTGCAAATAAATAATAAACTGCATGGAATACAGTCAGACGTCGGTAAACAAATTGGTTCCTGTGGTAAAAACCGTAGGGAACAGGTAGTGTTGACCCGATGTCGTATTGGACATACTAGAACAACACATAGTTTTATCCTCAACAGTGATGATCGACCTGAATGTATTCCATGCAATTGTCCTTATACAATTCAACATGTTTTAATTGAATGTGTAGATGTTGCCGATATCAGGCGTGATTTTTATTCTGCTGATTGTCTTAAAGACCTATTTACAAACGTCGCAGGCGACAAAATCGTTCAATTTTTAAAAGCAATCAATTTATTTAGTAAGATTTAAATAGATCAATTTTAAACAAGTTTCTAATTTCTAATATTGTTATTGTTAAACCAAAAATTTACTATTATGTTTTTTAACATTTTACACATTTGTTTACTTGTATAAAGCTATATGGTTTTATATTAATATTTTATGTATTTATTAGAATTTTTCAATAAACCCAACAGTTCTCGCCACAATATAGCTGAAATATTGCTGAAGTTGGCGTAAAACATCAATCAATCAATCAATCAATCATTCAAACAGACAAATGTATGACCTCCATTTAATTGAGTTTATTAAATTTATCATAGTTTGGGAGGGGATATACCATCTTGCCCGTCCCTCCATCCATCCAAGTGTCTGTCCGTTAAAACCACCTCAGGTTAAAGTTTTTGTAAAGGTTCTTATCTGATAAACTACATGTTGCACATCATTTATCTTTGGTCAGTGGATGCATCTTCGAGAGTGATGCTGCTTCAGATGATAATTTGGTCACTCTGACCTACATTTTATGTTAATGACTCAGGTTTAAGTTTGCTTTAAGGATCATATCTGAGAAACTACATGTGACACATCAGTCATCTTTGGTCAGTGGATTGGTCTTTGGACAGTGATAATGGTTTATATGATAATTGAGTCTTTCTGACATACTTTTTATGCTTCAATGGCTCAGGTTTAAATTTGCTTTAAGGTTCATATCTGAGAAACTACATGTGACACATCAATCATCTTTGATCAGTGAATGTGTCTTGGAGAGTGATGTAGCATCAGATAATTGGGTCAGTTTGACCTATATTTTATGACTCGGGTTATATTTGGCATTACGGTTTCATATCTAAGATACTACATGTGTCACATTTTTGGTCAGTGGATGTATCTTGGAGAGTCTTGCAGCTACAGGTGACATATTGGATCACATTTTACACTTGACTGACTTGGGTTTAAGTTCCAATTAATGTTTATATCTTAGATGCTACATATTACACATCATTGATCTTTGACATTCATACATCTTCAAATTATAATAGGGGGTTATGACTTATTTCTTGACAGCTGATAAGGGGATTAGCTGTTTGCGACTGTTCCCTTTTGATGGCATAGGAACAGTGTCAATTTCAGGAATGTCAACCATGAAATCTATGAATTGTTAATTATAGCATTAACCAATCAGATAACAGGATTATTGACAAACTATATTAGAAATGCCAGTTATCTCATTTGTTTTGGAATCATGGATCAAGAACACATTAATTAGAATAAATGTGATTGTTATGCTGTGAGTAGTTCAGTGCATTCGATACTTTAACCTTTGCCATAACTTTTGAATCATATATGTAAGATAAACTTTTTATACTTGGCAAGTGTAAATGTCAGGTCAAGAGGATCACAAGTATGCCAAAAAAAATAGTATAAGCATTAAGATCAAGGTGACAGATCGAGACGCCAGAAGTTGCCCTTACTTGGGGCATAGATGGTTTTGATACATCTTGTTTTGAGTAGCAATCTTTAGAGAGTGTTCAGAATTGGGTGCAGTATGTA
>MJUU01067491.1:0-14253 GCA_002080025.1 Modiolus philippinarum
GGCAAGAAGTTCACCATGGCAGAGCCATGCAGGTCAGCTATAATGTTAAACAGACATTGAAGCATAGATACAACTTCAATAATAACTGAGAAAGATGTTTGCATTGTGGGCATACAAACATAACTAAATGATACAATATATACAATTATTATTAAATTGTGAAATAAGTATAGTTTATGAAAGTATTTTTGCAAAAAAATGTAAAAATTTGTACACAAACACTTTTTTACTCTTGATTATGTAACAAATAATTATTTCTAATAAAGTGATAGCAGGGAATTTCTCTAAAACTTAAAAGAGAAAAGTAAACAAAAGAAGATTTGAAAGCAGAATTTAAAGGGAAATAACCCATAACCATATATGGCATTGAAAAATTTTATTTATTTTTTTGGTGAAAAAAGTCAATAACTACAACACAGGCACTTGGATTTTCTTCAAAATTTCAGAGTATGTAGATCTTGATATGCTGAACATTTTTCAAATTTACACTTCACCTCTATCTATTACAGTTTCTGAAATAAAAAATAAAAAATGCATAAATTTTGAAAAATTTACGGAAAAAGGGCTAAGACGGTTTTCCGATTTTCTTTATAATTATTTGCAGGGCAGATAGATCACGTCATTTTGAACAATTCTACCCCATGTCTGGATTTTGATATCTGCAACGGTTTTGAAGTTAATTGCAAAAAACAGCAATTTACCCCTATGTTCTATTTTTAGTAACAGCGGCCATGTTGTTGGTCCTCGGACTAACCGAACACATTTTTTAAACTACATACCCTGGTGATGACCCAGGCCAAGTTTGGATTAAATTGGCCCCGTGGTTACAGAGGAGAAGATTTTTGAAGAAAAGTTTACGACGGACGGACGGACGGACGACGGACGACAGACGACGGACGCCAAGTGATGGCAAAAGCTCACCCTGGCATAGCCAGGTGAGCTAAAAAATTGTATATTCCGCCTTTTTTGTAAATTTCCTGAAACTGAAAGATTAATTATTGATTTCAGCATTATGAATTGCCTAAATTATAAGGGGAACCCCTGCCCTGTCCAATTTTTTTTTTGAATGGTGGTCTGAAATGGGTTGTAAAGGATAGCAGTTTCCAGTTGCCATAACGAACCAGACCACTGAATCTTTGAAAAAAGTATTCTGCTACAATATACATGATATAAACTAGATAAAAAGGGGAACCCCTGCCAATTTTTTTTTCTGAAAGGGGACTCGGGAATGTTTTGATTTCAGCAATAGGTATTACCTGGATTATAAAGTGGTCCCCTGCCAGATTTTTTTGAATGGTGGTCTGACATGGGTTATAATAGATAGTGAAGCTTTCAGTTGCCTTGGAAACCAAACCAGAACACTGAATCTTAGAAAAAAGATTCTGCTAAATATTTTTCTTCAAAATTTCAGAAATATGTATAAACAATATTAAAAGAGGAACCCCTGCCAAATCTTTATTTTGAAAGGAGGACTTGGAATGTTTTGATTTCAGCAATACGTATAACCTTGATTATAAGGGGAACATCTGCCCAATACTTTTTAATGGTAGTCTGAAATTGGTTGTAATGGATAGTGGAAATTTCAGTTGCCTTGGAAACCAAACCAGAACACTGCATCTTTGAAAAAAAAGTATTCTCCTACATATTTTTCTGCACAATTTTAGAAATATGTTTAACTTACATTATAAGGGGAACCAATGCCAAATCTTTATTTTGAAAAAGGATTTTGAATGTTTTGATTTCAGTAAAATGTATTACCTGGATTATAAGGGGAACCCCTGCCCAGATTTTTTTAAATCTTTTTTTTTAATGGTGGTCTGAACTGAGTTGTAATGGATAGTGGAGCTTTTGGTTGCCATGGAAACCAAATTAGAAAACGGAAATTCTTCTGCTACATACTTTTACGATATCAGCAATATTCAATAAAGGGCTTCGCCGAGCGCAGCATTATACGACCGCAGCATGACGAACACTGAAATTTGAACAAGTAACATGAAGTTTCACGCGTTGTCGTGCTATGTATACCCCCACTCGTATTTGAACATTAAAAAGGGAAAGAATGGCTAAGTCCCGCCAAACAGGAAGTTGATATCATAAGGCGACCAAAATGGGAGACGACGCGTTCCTACTGAATATAAAGTAAAATTACAAATTTCAAATAAATCTGCCTAGCAGTAGCTGAGAAAAGTGCGACGAAAATTTCACTATGTTCAATAAAGGGAAATATGGCTAAGTCCGTCAAACAGGAAGTTGATATCATAAGGCGACCAAAATGGGAGACGACACATTCCCACTATATATAAAGTCAAATACCAAATTTGAAATAAATAGGCCCAGCCCAGCAGTGGCTGAGAAAAGTGCGACGAAAATTTTCACTATGTTCAATAAAGGGAAAAATGGCTAAGTCCCGCCAAACAGGAACTTGATATCATAAGGCGACCAAAATGGGAGACGACCCATTCCCCCTATATATAAAGTCAAATACCAAATTTGAAATAAATCGGCCCAGCAGTAGCTGAGAAAAGTGCGACAGAAATTTTCCCTATGTTCAATAAAGGAAAAAATGGCTAAGTCCCGTCAAACAGGAAGTTGATATCATTAGGAACAAAAATGGGAGACGACGCATTCTCCCTATATATGAAGTCAAATACCAAATTTGAAATAAATCCGACCAGTAGTAGCTGAGAACAAGAGGCTCTCAAGAGCCTGTATCGCTCACCTGGACCATGGCCAATACATAACTTCAAATCAACTTATATGTTAAAGGGTCTCATTTGCAAACTATGTAACTAAACATTTATATTATATGATCCAACTTAAATTAAACTATTTTCCCTATTGCATGCCATCTTGGATAAGGGATGGATCTGCAGGACACAATTTTAAAGAAAATTAAGTATTGTGCCAAAGTTTATTTCCAACTGGCCAAATGGTTTTAAAGAAGAAGATCTTTGAATGTACTCCTATATTAAACTTTGTTTCCCATTGGTAGCCAATTTGCATAAGGTGCAGACTTGAAGGACATCTGTTTTGAAGGGGACCATCTAAGATACATTAATGTGACTAGCCAAGTTGTTTCAGATAAAAAATTCTTTGTATGCTCTTTCCATACAGTCGAGTAATAAATTAAGTTCCCTGCAGATGGCCATGTTGAATGACATTTAGGCATAAAAGTCACAATACATATATATATTATAGTCAGCACCTCAAAAGCATCATAAATGCCAAGTTCCGTTCAATTCCATTCATGTTAATTTCATTTCAGGTTAATTTCATCAACTGCTCACTAAAGGCTTTCTTTACAAATAGTTGTAATAATAAGCAGTCTATGAAGCTGATAACCTACTTCAACATACATGTCAACAATTTTTTTTTTCATTTCAACATACATGTCAACAAAATTCATAGTGATTCACCACTAAACACCCAGTAATATACACAATATGTTTATATAGGCAAATCATTATAACATCAAATAAGGTAAAGATTAAGACAGTATTTTTGCAAAAAATTGCAGAAATTTGCACAAAAACACTGTTTTTGCTCTAAATTATGGAAGAAATAATTTTTTTTAATGAAGTGATAGTAGGGAATTTCTCTAAAGCTTAAAAGAGAAAAGTTAACTAAAGAAGATTTGAACACAGAATTTAAAGGGAAATAACCCATAACCGTATGGCATTGGAAAAAAAAGTGAAAAACGGCCAATAAATCATACACAGGCCTTTGGATTTTCTTCAAAATTTCAGAGTATGTAGATCTTGATATGCTGAACATTTTTATAATTTACACTTCACCTCTTTGAAATAAAAAATAAAAAATGCAAAAAATTACGGAAAAAGGGCTATAACTCTCAGACGGGTTTTCCAATTTTCTTCAAAATTGCAGAGCAGATAGATCTCGGCATTCTGAACAATTTTACCCCATGTCAGATTTTTGATATCTGCATCGGTTTTTGAGTTATTGGCTAAAAACTGCAATTTACCCCTAGGTTCTATTTTTAACACCAGCGGCCATGTTTTCCATCAGATCATTATAAAATGAGGATCGTTTGTACAGGACATGTCATAGATGATTACTATAAAGTTTCAAACCAATCCCTCCAGTAGTTTCAGAGGAGAAGATTTTTGAAAGTGACTGAGCTAACGACGGACGGACGCAGTGATGGCAAAAGCTCACCCTGGCATAGCCAGGTGAGCTAAAAATGCGATAAACTTTGGACGGACGGACGGAAGGACGGACAGACAAGGGTATTCCAATATACCATCCACTCACGAGTGGGAGTATAATGAGGACACAGTAAAGAGTTTGATACAGTCATTAGATGGACACAATAAAGAGTTGACCCAGTTATTAGCTGCACACAAACTAAGGAAAATAAAAATTAGCCCTTATAATTTCTTATATTTATCGGAAATTGTAAGAGGTATGTCAAATTGGTCAACATACTACTTAAACTATACCATAAGAGGATACCAAGAAAGGAACCCGGTTAAAATCCAATAGAAATTTTTACATATTTTAAAAAATTGCAATTCCAGCCAATTTGACCCCTTATAGCTAAGAAACCGTAAGAGCCATCTATTGACATACTCCCAAAGTCTTACAACAAGAGGACTCCGAAACAAACAAACAAAAATCAAATGAAATCTGATGAAAAATAAAAGATTTCACTTTTTGAAAAATTGCAATTTTGGCCCCTTTGACTCCTTGAAGCTCAAAAACAGAAAAAGCTACGCCAAATTGGTTGACATACTACTGAAAGCTTAAACTGGGACTAATATAACAGGGATTTGAAACATTCACATTTCTTACAATTTCGGTGTCCCGGCAGATTTACCTGTAAATTGTCGTATTTTTTAGCATTTCTCTGTTGAAACATAGGAAAGTTTTAGTACACTTTACAGCTACATTTTCCACCGATTTTAATGCAAAGAACACCATTTTATAGAAAAAAATTGCTGAAAATCATAGTATATTTTTTGTAAAATAAATTTATTCCAAAGTACACAAACTTTGCTCTTAAACTTGGATAATTTTGAAGTTTTTAGAAATATACCGCGAAATTTTACACTTCATGACGTTTTTTTTCAGTACACTTTCTATTTTCCCCAAAATATTTAATGCTACAAAATTTATATGATTGAAAAGATGAAACTTCGATGCGAATCATGGTATATTTTTCTCTAAATTTAATTGAAAATTTAGTTGAAAAATACGCGGGGAAAAGTTTAGTGTTTGAACTCAAAAATTTATTTCTAAAAATTGCATGAGCGTGGTCACATCAGTCAAAATTTATCAGCACTGAAAAATCTTTCTTGCATAAATTATATATGAATATAAACCCAATACAAAGAGCTTTATACTGATAAAATTTCGTAATGGTAGCATGGAATTTGACAGGTAAACTAACGAGTTACAGTTAGCCAATTTTCTTGATTTTCATTGTTCTGACGCTCATTAATCATCGATAACTGTCATTTGTTTATTGGACGGATAATTTTACGACCTCTATACACAAGAAAACAACCCCTGGTGTATATATTACCCATTTTTTATTAGGATTTCATTGTTGTGTGAATGAAAATTTAATGTTGTAAATACACGATAAATCAGCTTTTCGGCAAATTTTTTAGAATAATTTTGTGTTGAGTAAATCAAAAGTTACAGCCGAAAATCGTAGCCTGGACACCGCTTTTTATTCGATAAAACTGGTTTGTTAAATAGTTTCATTAGTCCCAGGCTTAAATCAAGATGAATCCACAGAAAAAAATCTCATTGAAATCCGAATGAAAAATAAAAATCTTAGGTAACTTGAAAATTTGCAAGTTTGTCCCCATTCATCCCCTCATAGCTGGAAGAACAAACAACTTGTCAAAAATCTAATGGTGCAGCTCTGTGTTTATTTTCAAAAAGAATCCTTTAAAAAATTGCATCAAAATTGGACCAGAAATAAAAGAATGAAATTTTTGAAAATTGCCCCTTTTGGGCCCCATTTATCTGGTGAACAGTATGCCACGCAAAATCCGATGCATATAACCAGATAACTGAAAGGTAATTTAATTAGGAACACACTGAAAGAAACCCCATCAAAATCCAATAAACTAGAAGTGGGAGCAGTCGCAAACGACAGCTAATCCCCTCGCCCGCTGCCAAGAAATAATAACCCTAATATAATCTCAAGATGTATGAATGTTGAATGTGCATCCACTGAACATTAAAATCATTGATTTATACATGTAGTACTAGTATCTCAGACCCAATTATCATCTGAAGCTGCATGACTCTCAAAGATGCATCCACTGACCAAAGGTGATTGATATGCCACATGTAGTTTCTCAGATATGAACCTTAATTCAAACTTTTACCGGAGTCATTGAAGCATAAAATGTAGGTCAGAGTGACCAAATTATCATCTGAAGCAGCATCACTCTCCAAGACGAATCCACTGACCTCAGATGACTGATGTGCCACATGTAGTTTGTCAGATATAAACCTTAACACAAACTTTAACCTGAGTCATTGAAGCATGAAATGTAGGTCAGTGACCCAATTATCATCTGAAGCAGCATCACTCTCCAAGACGCATCCACTGACCTCAGATGATTGATGTTCCACATGTAGTTTGTCAGATATGAACCTTTACGCAAACTTTAACCTGAGTCATGGAAGAGTGAAATGTAGGTAAGAGTGACCCAATTATCATCTGAAGCAGCATCATTCTCCAGGACGCATCCACTGACCTCAGATGATTGATGTGCCACATGTAGTTTGTCAGATATGAAGCTTAACGCAAACTTTAACCCGAGGTGGGACAAACGGACGGATGGACGGGCGAGATACTATATCCCTTCCCCAAATCTGTTGGGCGAGGGGATAATAATAAACATTCTAGAGCCAAATATGTGAAAATACCCAATTTTTCTCTTTTTGACCCCTTTTTGAAAACGGGAGGGGCCAAAATGACCAAAACCCATCCAAGCCTTCCTTTTGTGCTAAGGAACACTGTAGTAGAATTTCATAAGGATTGGTCAACTGGAACTTGAATTATTGACCAAAAACAAAAGTGTCTACAGACGACGACAACGACAACGACAGCACCATACCTATACGACCTCAATTTTTTGCAGTCATATAAAAACTAGATTTTAAGGGGAATCCCCTGCTCAAATTTTTTTTAAAGGGACTTGGAATGTTTTGACTTCATGCAGCTATCAGCAATATGTATCATCTAGATTATAACCGCAGCCAAGTTGGGACAAAGTGAAACATCCTGAAATAAAAGAATAACTTTGCTTATGTCAAATACTTGCATATCCGATGATGTACTTATAGGAAAATAATAACAAATATTCGTAACTCTGCTATTACACCTTTGGTGCGTTTTCTGCTTTTTTGATTGTATACATGTGTTAACTACTTTAAATTACTTTAATTATTCAGATATCATCTCTGAATCATTTGACATATAAGTTTTTTCGTAAAAACATTTCCAAATGCACAGTATGATTTGGACAGACAACATTACGTCCAACACACTTTTATATATTTTATATTTTAGAGGGTTGAAAATAACAAAATTGTAACTTTACAATCATTTGTGGAAATTTGAACACTTGAATGGTACAACAATCCTATTTATATTTATATCCTTGCCCAATTTTTCATTCATTGGCATATTATAAATCAGGTGAAGGAAATCTTCTTTTTATTGTTTTAAAGTTTCTTTTTAATTACATGTAAAAAAATAATATCATTTTGTTAACACAACAAAGTTAGATATTTGCAAAAATACTCACTTGATAAATTTTTAGAACAATCTGAATGTTGCACAGAGTCGTGAATACCATTAAGTGCATGTGTATCCTTTGTGTGCAAGTGCTTTTCTTTTAAAAAAAGTGTTATTTTTTTTAAACATTTCATCAACTATCATGCCTATCCCATATTTATAATGCTTAAACACAATATGTGAATGTTGTGTTTATACAGTAAGTGTGTGTTTTCATGTGCACGGCATGTTACTGCTCTTGCTCAACTTTTTACGCCAAATTAATAGGTTATCTCTATTGTGTATTCTTGTGTGATTCTGAAATGTTCCTCCTCTGTCTAAACATTTTATCACCCTCATCACATTTATAAAATTTATCTCAAGTGTGTGTTTTTATATGTTCTAGCAATGTACATACATCACTTTTACATAATTCATCTTTAGTGTGTATTTTCAAGTGTTTTCTTTTGGTCAGAGCTATTGGTATCTCTTGAGTGCATTCTCATGTGTGTCCGTAAAGTACAGCTGTAGCCAAACTTTTTACCACATACATCACATTGATAGGGTTTTTCTCCCGTGTGTTTCCTCATGTGCCTGTGTAAAGTAGAGCTCAGTTTAAACTTTTTATCACACACGTCACATTTATATGCTTCATCATCAGTGTGAACTCTCATGTGCTTCTGTAGATAACTACTCTTGACAAACTTTTTATCGCACACATCACATTTATATGGTTTATCTCTAGTGTGAATTTTCATGTGTATGTGTAAATAATTGCTCAGGCTAAACCTTTTATCACATATATTACATTTATATGGGAAATCACCAGTGTGTATTGTCATGTGTCTCTGTAGGGCAATCTTCTGATTAAACTTTTTATTACATACATCACATTGAAATGGTTTATCACCAGTGTGTATTCTCATGTGATTCTGTAGGCCACTCTTCTCGATAAAATTTTTTTCACATAGATCACATTTATATAGTTTTTCACCAGTGTGTATTCTCATGTGTCTCGGTAGGTAACTGTTGTTCTTTAACTTTTTATTACATATACCACATTCATATGGTTTATCTCCAGTATGTATTTTCATGTGTTTCTGTAGGTAACTGTTGTTATTGAACTTTTTATTACATATACCACATTCATATGGTTTATCTCCAGTATGTATTTTCATGTGTCTCGGTAGGTAACTGTTGTTATTGAACTTTTTATTACATATACCACATTTATATGGTTTATATTCAGTGTGTACTTTCATGTGTTTCTGCAAGCTACTACTTTGGTCAAACTTCTTATCACATAAGCCACATTTATACGGTTCATCGCCAGTGTGATATGTCATGTGTTGCAGTAAGGTACGACTATTTTCAAACCTTTTCTCACATACATCACATTTATATGGTTTATATTCAGTGTGTATTTTCATGTGTTTCTGTAAGGTAAACCTGAGGGTAAACTTTTTATCACACACTTCACATTTATATTGTTTATCTCTAATATGTATTTTCATGTGTACAATAAAGGTTTTACTCTGGCTAAACGTTTCATTACATACATCACATGTAAATTGTTTATCTTTAGTGCGTATTCTCATATGTCTCAGTAAAGAACGCCTTAGGCTAGATCTTTTATCAGATACATCACATTTATAAGGTTTCTCAGTATTTTGCAATCTCATGTCTGTCATGATTAAACTTTGTCACATATATCACGTAAATGAGGTTTTATCTCCAGAGTCCAGCGTGCATTCTCTCGTGTGTCCATAAGGTACATGTACTATTTTGCACGAAAATCACATTTATTAGGATTTATCTCAAGATTGTATATCCTCTCTGATCATGTGTCCATAAAGTAATATTAATCACATCCATCAAATTTATAAGGATATATCTCCAGTGTTTATTGTCATGTTACGTAGGGTACTGTTAATTAGGTTTTATCTCTCGAGTGTATTCTCTGTTATGTCCATAATGTACTATATCTTCCGTGTATCTGGTAGCTTTTGTCATATCTGAAATATTCATATTATTCATATCAGACATAAGGTTAATTGCTTTGAAAAGTAATTAATTACATTAAATGACAATTACAAAATATTAGATTAAATGATTTTTAAGCAAATATGTTACAAGAGTGAAATTGTCTATTCCAACACAGACATGAGTGAAGGGGCCGATGGGTTTATTTCGTTCTCTGTGATCAGGGATTTCAATTCCCTGTGATTCGTTTTCCATTTCATTTTAATTTGTCATGAATAAAAATAGCTTTTTATTGTCATCCTTGATTGACAAAATGAATTTCCTGTGAAATGTGATAGGTCCGAATAATTAGACGCCCTATAGTAATCAGTCTGTCCGTCCGTCTGTCCGTCCGTCCGTCCGTCAGAAACATTCGTGTCAGGGCTATAACTTTTTTCTCGTTTGAGATAGGCTTTTGATATTTGGCATGTGGATAGATCACCTCAAGGCGACGTGTCGCTTACCTTGGTTGGTGACCCTTGACCTCGACCTTTGACCTCAGGGTCATATTTATGCTTTTTAAATGACAAATTCGTGTCCGGGCTATAACTTTTTTCTCGTTTGAGATAGGCTTTTGATATTTGGTATGTGGATAGATCACCTTAAGGTGATCTGTTGCGTTCCTTGGTTGGTGACCCTTGACCTTGACCTTTGACCTCGGGGTCACATTCATGCTTCTTTAATGACAAATCCGTGTCCGAGCTTTAACTTTTTTCTCGTTTGAGATGGGTTTTTGGTATTTGGCATGTGAATAGATCACCTCACAGCGACATGTTGCATACCATGGTTGGTGAAACTTGACTTTAACCTTTGACCTCAGGGTTAAATTCTTGCAGCCGGGCCCACAGAGATGGATACCATCTCACTGATATCTAGTTTTTCTTGATTCGTGATGAGACCCTCCCCCCCCCCAAAAATCAGGCCCCTCATGAGTATTCCAACATCCTGTCCAATGTGACATATACACACCTTTTTAAGTCTTCTTAACCTGAGTTCTCGGATATCCTGTGTAATCTGGGGTATAACCCTCCTTTTTTGGGCTCGGGACTTTGGCCTTATTTTTGGCGTACTTTGGACTTGAACACTTTGAGTCCATCAATGGACTCTACGGACTCAAAATTCGTAGCATTTTGGACTTGTACATGTACTTCAAATTAAAAAAAACTCCAAAAATCAACAAGAGTGGACCCTAATAAATGTCTCGCCCGTCCCTGCTTGTCGCTAAAACATGTACTACTCACGAGCAACCTATACAAGCCAAATATTATTACCGTACCACTTAAAGTAATTGAGAAACTCTTCTAGTAAGAAACACTTAACTTTGTTCACTAGACCATTAAATTGAGGTCAAGGTCAAAAGGGGTAAGGCATACTGACATGCACTAACCAAAACCGAGCCATATACCAATGTCATTAACCTATAGCTTGTAGTTATTGAGAAACAAACTTAAGCAAAAAAACTTAACCTGGTCACTGGACCGTGAAATTGAGGTCAAGGTCAAAATCCATATGGCAGACTGACGTACTAACCAAGACCAAGCTATATACCAGATATCATTGACCTTAAGCTATGGCTTGTAGTTATTGCAGACTTAAGCAAAAAAACTTAACCTGGTCACTGGACCATGAAATTGAGGTCAAGGTCAAAAGCCATTTGACAGACTGACATGTATCGGTACTAACCAAGACCAAGCTATATACCAAATATCATTGACCTATGTCTTGTAGATATTGAGGAACAGACTTAAGGAAAAAACTTAGCCTGGTCATTGGACTGTGAAATTGAGGTCAAGGTCAAAAGCCATATAACAGATTGACATGTACTAACAAAGACCATGCTATATACCAAATATCATTGACCTATATGGCTTGTTGTTACTGAGAAACAGACTTAAGGAAAAAACTTAACATTGTCACTTAACCATGAAATTGAGGTCAAGGTCAAAAACCATATGACAAACTGACATGTACTAACCAAGACTAAGCTATTTACCAAATATCTTTGACCTATGGCTTGTAGTTATTGAGAAACAGACTTAAGGAAAACAACTTAACCTGGTCACTGGACCGTGAAATTGAGGTCAATGTCAAAAGCCATATGACACACTGACATACATGTACTAACCAAGACCAAGCTATATACCAAATATCAGACCTATGGCTTGTAGTTATTGAGAAACAGAATTAAGCAAAAAAACTTAACCTGGTCACTGGACCGTGAAATTGAGGTCAAGGTCAAAAGCCATATGACAGACTAACATGTACTAACCAAGACCAAGCTATATACCAAATATCATTGACCTATGGCTTGTAGTTATTGAGAAACAGGTTTAAGCAAAAACTTTAACCTGGTCACTGGACCGTGAAATTGAGGTCAGGGTCAAAAGCCATATGGCAGACTGACATGTACTGACCAAGACCAAGCTATATACTAATTATCATTGACCTATGGCTTGTAGTTACTGAGAAACAGACTTAAGCAAAAAAACTTAACCTGGTCACTGGACCGTGAAATTGAGGTCAAGGTCAAAAGCCAAATGGCAGACTGACATGTACTAACCAAGACCAAGCTATATACCAAATATCATTGACTTCTAGGAGGGGGTCGATGGGTTTATTTCGTTCTCCATGATCGGGGATTTCAATTCCATGTGATTCGTTTTCCATTTCATTAATTTGTCGTGAATCGTTATTAGGACATTGTTTGATCTGTGATTGATAAAATGAATTTCTCGTGAACTGCGATTGGTCCGAATAATTTTTTTCGTGATTTGTGATGAGACCCCCATTAGGCCCCTCTTCTAGCTAGTAGTTATTGAGAAATGGACTTAAGCAAAAAAACTTGACCTGGTCACTGGACCGCAAAATATAGGTCAAGGTCACATGATTTGGGGTCTGACAGATAGGATTCGCCGTAAGCTAACTATGGACCAAATATAAAGTTCCTACATCAAAGGCTTCCATATTATATATATAAATAACTTGAGTTTACGCCGCCGTCACCATCATACTTTGCACGCCTATATCTCGCTTTCCGCGACTTTCGTCACGGGCAAGACAAAAATTGACTCTGGACTTCATCTCAAATTTTGGGTGTACTCTGGACTCAAGGGGGTGGGGTATACCCTCTAATCCGACATATTTTTGTAGGCAACACTGTGTCAGATAAGACAGGTTTCACTGTAATTACTTTCCAACTACATGGCCAATTTCATTAATTAATTACATTTCAATTAAATTTTGTAAAAAAAACAAACAATCTTGAGCTGTCGCCGAATGGCAACCAAGTATACCCCCACCCATTGAACCTGGATCAAAAATTCATGTTTTCATTAATTTCGTAACTAAGTCCAATTTTTGTCAAACAGGAAGTATGCATCTGACAAAATTGACTCAAAATATGACGTTCCTTACAACTAATCATTTAGAGGCTGCATACCAATTATGAAATCAGTCCCTCTTGTAGAAGCTGAGAAAAATGGGACGAAATTTTTTTTTCGAACGAACGCATGAACGGATGGACAAGGTGAATGCAGTATACCCCCTCTCTATAAAGTGGGGGTATAATATCAAATCCTTGTATAGCATCTTTCTAGAAGGAGATTTTTAAATAATAATTTATTTTCTTTTTTGGTGAGTTCTTGTCTCTTTGGTATATTATTCATCATATATTTTATATATTGGTAAGTTATTATGGGTCCACCTATTTACTTTCAGTGATCAGCAGAAAATGGTAAAAGTTCTCGAACTAGAAGCAGGCAAAATTTTACGAGTTAAATTGCTTTCGATCAGAATGTTATTATTTTACACAATTTTTCACACACTTGAACAAAGTTTTCTGATCACCTTGTCAATATACATGATAAAACTAGAGCTGTCAGTTATACCCCGGCCCATTGAACCCTGAATCAATATGACAAGTGCAAATATAAGTGTGTGTGGACACAATACAGTTATGGACACAAAACAAGTATAGACACAATGATACATGTGTATACCTCCCCCTTTTTCCAGAAAATATTCATAGTCAAATAATCTCCCTTGCAAAATTTCAAACAACTACCATATTACTTCATGCACATCTCCAGGTGGTAAACTACAACTGTGTAAAATATCAAAACCCGTTTAAGAGAACATGTGATGACAAGGTTCCTTCCCAACCTTTTTCAAGAAAATATTCAAAGGCGAATTATCTCCTCTTTTTAATCCAAGGAAGCAACCATATTACTTCATACATAAATGTATCTTGAGGTGATTAACTACAACTGTGTAGGATTTCATCAAAATCACAGCATATGTTTAAAAGGACAAGTTTCCTCCATCATAAACTTTACAGGGGACGAGCCAAGGACTATTGTATCCAAGTTTGGTTCCTATTAGCTTTTATAATACCTTAGTTATCTTTTTCTATAACAAATGATCATACAATATTTCTACTATTTTTTTTCCATTTTCAAAGATTTGAC
>MJUU01067491.1:24904-44173 GCA_002080025.1 Modiolus philippinarum
AATCGGATTATGGATATCACAATTAAGGTGTCGAGTTAAACCATCTATGAAAAAATTAAAGAGAATAGGGCTTAATACATCACCTTGCATTACTCCTCTTTCGGATGGGAATGGCTTGCTAAGTCCGTTATTAAATTTTATTCTGCATTTTGTGTTTGTGTACATAGAATGTATTATGTCATAAATTTTGGTTGGAATATTTTGTTTTAAAAGTTTGTTTCAATGAAAAAGACAACATAAAATGTTTTTACACGATTTATGCCTGTATTTCATATTTTATGTCTCCTTTACTGAAATATATCCCGAATGAACAAGTGCCTGTGATTGTACCGTATATTTACACGCTTGACATTGATTTCTATTTCTGTGCTTTGTATCTGTCTAGCGTCATTGTTTTGTGGGGGGTCTTTTGTGTCTGACGTCATTTTTTCTGTGTTCTCGTTGTTGCCATGTCTTTGGACTTCGATTTTTGTAAATTTCACTCCTTTGTTCCTTCGGTATTCTACTGCCGTTGTTTTACAACGCATAACACAAGGAGTCACCGCTACATCACATGAAAATATTCAAGCTGTAATATCCTTTACCGGGAGGCCATGATCAATATAGTCGTGCTTCAGAAAGGATGGTTCTAGATTGTAGTTCCAGTGGATTTTTTGTTGATTTTTTGCGTTTATTCAGCATGATTTTTTTTTTTCATAAAAAGGGGGTCCATAAACCAGATCCTCCCCTCTTGTTCTACCGATGCCATTTTCCTATTGTCCCTGATAAATATACTGACAAAGGGAAGGCCTACAGTATACAACAGTTTTTCAGAGAGTGAATTCAGCTTCGCTTCCACATAGGTTATACCTATCCTCATATTAATACTAGTATTTGTTAGCATACTCAAAAATTGCATCAAGAAGAGTGTCTCATGTTCTTTCATTAGAGAATTGAGTAACTCCACCAAGAAGAGTGTCTCATGTTCTTTCATTAGAGAATTGAGTAACTCCATCAAGAAGAGTGTCTCATGTTCTTTCATTAGAGAATTGAGTAACTCCATCAAGAAGAGTGTCTCGTGTTCTTTCATTAGAGAATTTAGAAACTCTATATAAGTTTAAATCAGATGAAATTTACCAAACAAAAGAAAGTTTATAGATTTGTTTTCCTGATACAAATATATGAGCAAAGAAAAGTGGAGCTAAAAACAGAGGAAATCGTGTGTCATATGTGTCAGCCCACCTCGCAGGAATTATCGTTAGAAAAATACTACAATTTCCTATTTTCTATTAAAAAAAAATACCAGTACTCATTCGAATACAAAATAAGAAGAAGAATTTATTTTCTAAAATGAGAATGGCGATCTAGACCACATTTAAATTGTGCTGTTTGTACATGTCTCGTTTATCAAAGTTTCTTTGATCAAAATCTTTCTTTTTTATTTGTGAATATAATCAAATATATCAAATCCGCTTGTCAAGCTCATTTTTCAATTTAGAACGTTTTCATTTTCGAACAGATAACGACTGGTGTGATTTAATAAACTGTCAATTTAGTTGTAACAAAGCAACACAATAATTACTGTTACCTATGCATTTTTAGAATTTCTTTAATAATTGGAAATTTGTCAAATTCAACATTTCAACCGAAAGATTTTAAGAACTTGTGATATTTTAAAACTATAAATCGTATCAGGGACTGGCTATTTAATATGAAAAGGGGTTTTTTTTGTGAAAAAATATTTCGGCCACAAAAAATGATGAAAAAAAAATATGCTTAGGAGGCTTTCTACCTCTAAAAATTATTCTAATTTTGATTGATTGATTGATTGAATATTGTTTAACGTCCACTCAGCAATATTTCAGCTATATCAAGACGAGAACAAGTTTGTTAATAAATAATCACTTTAGGGTATGGAAAGGGTCATGGGACGGAAAATTCTGACTAACACTGGAAAAGTAGGGTGAAATCAAAAAAAGGGCGGAGAATTTAGCCTTGTAGCCGATCACCTACGGACCACTCAAAAATGAAAAAAAATATATCACCAACCCACCCTCTACTTCAAGTTAAATGATCGGTCCCTTACTTACAATAGTTCTTAATTTGATAGCATATTAGCGACAAAAATTTAACATTTTAATCACAATTACCCTGACAAGTACTACTACTGGTCTATCAAGTACTCTAATGGACATACTACGAAACTTCTTGATTGGTTAGAAATTGTTTTTCATTTTATTACATTCAATTTCTTTTACAGTTCAACTAGCTGATACATTTGTAATATCCTTGCTTGTCATTTTATCTATAGTTAGGAACTAAATTCACAGTAACTTAATAGATTTATACTATAACTAATCCAAGATTCTGATTATCGCAAAATATTCAACAAATGATCGAATGACGCAGTAATTCACGAATGCGCGGAGCGCATAAGTGAATTACAGCGTTTTTCGATCATGAGTTGAATAAGTTATAGTTTTTATTATATAGATTTTCACGCATATTTGATGGTTCCGTTGATGATTCATTTCATGAACTACGTTTTCAAGATTAATCCGCTGTGACGTTTACTTAACAACAACACGTTGACAACGTCTATTGTGACGTCACTTCCTAGAGTGAAATTATGGAAAACAATTTCACAGTTAATTATCACTTTTCTTTCACTGGGAAATCTCGATCTTTCATCGCTATCTATATAATAAATTTTGTTATTATCATTGGGCCGATGTCTCTGCTAGTTGACTATAAGTTCCCGAGGGTATGCACCAACCCAGTAACCAGTACTACAAATAAATTTGGAAAGTTGCAATATCTGACTTTGAAAAAAATTGTTTAACCCTAAGGAGTATCTCGTGCAAAGCCTGTCCTTGGCTGATTTTTGCTATTCGTTTTGGAAATTATTGGTACTTTTTTCTCTTTCAGCATTTATATATACTTTGGTTGAAAGACTTCTAATTGTTTTGATTTTATCTGCACTGAAGAGTCTTTAGTTGTCGAAATGGTCACATGTATAAACTAAATTCAAACTAAACTTCGGTACTTTCATGGTTCACAGGTTAAACATACAGACTGAGTAGCATCGTTGGAAACATCAAAACAAAGAAACTTTGGAGGATAAGGCCCTGGGGCTTTATTGCATCGGTTCCTGACTGAAATGTTATTCGTATGGAAGGCTGATAAAATTTTTGGGTAAAAAAAGCAAATTTAAGAAATTGTTGTTTATTGAGGAATCATGACCAAATGCATGGATGACTGACCCAATAGACTTTTTTTAAGCGTCTTAATTAATAACCTCAAAAACGCGAGACACGAGGTTTCATGACTGATTTGGCTTGTGTATGATTTAGTCACATTAAACTGTGTTGTAAAACTTAATACATGAAAAGCCTTGATCCTTAACTTTTTTTGATGCGTATACAACAGCTTTCTCAGGGCAATCTTTACAATCAACTTATCAAAGCAAGAAGAATAATTGTACCCTTACTGGATGAAATGACAAAAATGATTATGAGGTTACGTTGCCTTACTAAACGAATTCAAAAGAAAAGTATATGCCAAGGAAAGTAGGACAAAACTAGAGGCTCATATGAGCCTGTATCCTTCACCTTGTGACAGGTTTTATTCTTTGTCACCAAAATACCACCCATTCTTAAATACTATAAATCAGTTCACCAGATGTTACACTTTCAATCTTGGATGAGGTTCAAACATAAAAATCAAAACCTTTGTAGGGGACCACCCATTCACTATTGCGACCAAGTTTGGTTCAAATTGGCTTTGTAGTTTCAGAGGAGAAGATCTTTGAATGCATTTCCTACTGTCCCCATGTTAAACTATGTTCCTAGCTGGTGGCCATATTGGATGAGGTACGAATATAAATCACAAACTTTATGGGGACAACATAAGGACTAATATGACCAAGTTTGGTTCCATTTGGCCCAGTAGTTTCAGACAAGAAGATTTTTGAATGTATTTCCCATAGGGTCCTATGTGAAACTATGTTCCCTGCTGCCGCAGCATCTTGGATGTGGTACAACCACAGAAATCACAAACTTAATAGGAGAGCACCTACGGACTATTGTGACAAAGTTTGGTTCCCATTAACTCAGCAGTTTTAGAGTAGAAGATCTTTGAATACATTTCCCATGGGGTCCTATATTAATTATGTTCTCTGCTGGCGGCCATCTTGGGTTGAGATCCAAACCTGATAGACATATGTAGAAATTGTAGTCTTTGAAAAGCTTAACACTTTTGTATTTCAAACTTTACCTCTATCTCGAACAGTTTTTGAAATAAAAGTAAAAACGTAAAAAAATCATGAAAATTCAAATAAAAAGAGGTCATACCTCCTTTGTGGGTCATCAGATTTTCTCAAAATTGCAGGTCTTGTAGATCTTACTATGCTGACCCTTTTTTTTATTTAAACTTTACTTCTATCGTCTATCATTTTCAATATACAAGACTAATAGTAACAAAAAAAAACGAAAGTTTTACGAAAAAGGACAATAACTCCAAGACGGGTTATCGTATATTCTCCAAAATAGCAGGGCGGGTAGATCTCATCATGCTGATTGTTTTTACTTCATGTCAGATTGTTTTTATCTGTAACGGTTTTCGAGTTATATGCAAAAAATGGCAATTTACCCCTTAGTTCTCTTTTTATTAACACAATCCATGTTGTTTGGTTTACAGACATAAAAATCACAAACTTGGGAGTACATACCCTGGTCATGATTCAGAGCAAGTTTGGTTAGTATTGGCCCAGTAATTTCAGAGAAGATCTTTGAATAAAAATTAACGGACGGACGGACAACAGACGACGGACGCTGAATGATGGCAAAAGCTCACATGGCCTTTGGCCTGGTCAGCTAATAATAACCAATAGAATGGTGTTGTTATATGTCCAGTAGACTAGACTAGCAATAGTTCTTGTCCAGGTAACTGTGATTAGACTGTAAACTTGATATCGTATTTGAAGCGATTGCTTATAAAGTAAACTAAGATTCAATGGTGTCAGCCTCTGGCAATATCTGCAAAATGATTTTTTAATACAACTTTAGCCTTTACAAATATGATTCTAAATTAAAATTTAAAAAAAGCGTATCATACTGTTCGGTTTGATTCTGCTTGTGTTTTGTTTTTTCGGCGTTCTTGTCCGTTTTTGTTTGTTTTGTTGTTGCCGCGTTTTCTGCATATGTTTCTTTTTTTCATTTTTATATAACATTTAAATAGCTAGCATTTAGTGGACACATCTTAACTTTTGGACTCGACCCTTTCTTGGCTACGACTTCTTCCTCGGACAAAATGGTATCATATTGAGTTTACATCTCCCAGCTCATTCACTACACAATGACTGTCTTGGAAGAGCCCTGCTGCTCACAAAAAGGCCGCTTAAACAAGGGTATGTTACCCATAACTTCACGTCATCATTGCAAAAGTGTTGCGACCGACATAATGATCTTGAAGACCCATATTGGATGTCTGGTATCCAGATGATAAAAGATATTTCCCTTTGAAAGCTTAATATTGTTGTTTATCTCTTGGCTACGACTTCTTCCTCGGACAAAATGGTATCATATTGAGTTTACATCTCCCAGCTCATTTACTACACAATGACTGTCTTGGAAGAGCCCTGCTGCTCACAAAAAGGCCGCTTAAACAAGGGTATGTTACCCATAACTTAACGGCATCATTGCAAAAGTGTTGCGACCGACATGATGATCTTGAAGACCCATATTGGATGTCTGGTATCCAGATGATGAAAGATATTTCCCTTTGAAAGCTTAATATTGTTGTTTATCTCTGCTTGATTTAACTTTACCATTGGAATTGAAATGCTCAAAGTGGGATGTCTTATAAAAAGCGGATAATGCTTACTCTACCGGTGCATCTTACCTCACGCATAGATTTAAATTTTTCCCTTGTTGTTTGTATGCATGTTTGTCTCCATTTTTCTTTTTGTGTCTTACTTATCTGTTGTTTATTTCGCTGAACTTGATTACTTTTTATTAAGGGGCCGACTCCGACCTGCCGTTGGGTGTGGGGTCTCCTCACCGTTCATTGAAGATCTTATTGTGGCTTTGAGTTGTTATTACTCCCTTTTGGGTCGTTGTCTCTTTGGCACATTCCCCGTTTCCCTTCTTTTTTCTATTATGTGGTGTCTCTGCATCTTTTGTTTCTGATTTTATCACTGTCTTTAGAGTTTTCCTTTTTTAGACTACCGGTGCGATTCTCACTTACTTTTCAATGAGGGTAGATGCATGCATGAAAGGTGACGTTTACAGTGTCGTTGACCCCAGTCTCACTCATTTTGGTCATCACTTTTCATATGATAGCAGATGCATGCATGGGAGGAGACGTTAACAATGCTCTCGAATTCGATCACACTCCTTACGGGTCTCAAATACTTTTCGTATGATAGATCTCAATAATTCCAAGTATTTTTTTTAATTGATGGTTACTTTAAAGACACATTGAAGATATTAGCACAAATCACCAGAATTTTTTTATTTGTGGTATTAGGTTATGTAAATATCAATAGCTCCATACTTCAGTTAGTAGGCTGTAATTCCCTGGGTTATACACAGCCGAACTGTCAAGAACGTTGGTACTATTTTTTTTTTCTTTTAAGTTTAGTTCCTGTAGGTTATGGGTTCCTAAAATATTTTTATTGGAGAGGGTGTTCAAATATATTTAGAATCTAACTGATCTGAAGAAAAACAAATTGTCGAAATTTAAGATTTACTGCAATGATTTGACAAAAACTACTGAGCGTCAATGGAAAAGCAATACTTAATTATTTTTTTTCCGCACAATAAACAATTGTTAACAAATGTTACTACCAATTAACTTGTTATTACATAGGCTTCCGAAAACAACAATTTCCACATGACTGATTTTTGAAATAACGCAACCCGCAATACATGGTATGAAATGCACTCGAATACTGTTTACCTGCTTGGTTTTCTATATTGTCCATTACAAAACTTTACTCAGTGAAAACAATTCATTATCTCAAACTTTTGACTCAGTTGACATTTAACCCATGAAAAATATGGACTTCAAACATTCCATTGGTTGTTTATAAAAATCGCTTTGTTTCCCATTAACAGACATTACTATAACGTTTATCTCCACTGAACCACGATGGTTAAGTTTGAAATTTCGTCAGCTTCATTTGGAATCTGTTTCGAAAATTGATACAAATTTTCAAATCTTTTCAATGTTTAGAATTAGAATTCCAAAGAATCGGAATCTTTTACCAAACAATTCAAAACATTGTCATTTTTGACAAATTTTAACTTTAATCAACTCTTTACAAAATTTGGACTGAATGAGCTAATTTTTCTTCAGTTTTCCTTCAGTGTGATTGCAATGTTCAGACAATTTTGGAATTTTAATTTTGACCTCTTAATCAAACGTTGATGCTGTGACAAATTTTCAAGAGTGGACTAAACCTTCATGAATGCAAAGCTTTAAGCAGACACTTGGCTCAATAATTTAGCAAAGAAAAAAATATTGATCTCGACATAGAAGAATTCTAGAATATAAATATCATTGGCGCTCAGTATATTTATTGATATGACCTGGTTAATCTTTATAACATAATAATAACATAGTTACTATTACACAGATATCCGCCCATCTGTTTGTAAAAGTATTTTTATCTTAAGTTTATTATTCTCCATAATATAATAATAAAACTGATATTTTATCAGAATGGCGAGGATTTAAACTGTAAACCACAACTTTAAATATAAGTCGTACAATAAAATTAAAATTCAGATATACGGTCGTTCGTTGATCGTCTTGCATGATATCCATCTAGTTTAAAGCCAATCTCAAATTGTTGATTGGCGCCTAAGGACCGAGTTGTTAAGGTAGTTCTACAACCTATACAACTACTGTAGTCTATCACCACTGCAGTGTGAGTTCGCGCCCCGCTTTATGCATTACAAAAAAGGGTGCACTCGACTTACAATCGTAAGTGATAAGTTATGTCAGTTACCTGCCCAAGGTCGGTGGCTATCTCCGGGTACTCCGTCTTCCTCTACCACTAAAACTGACCGTCATGAAATAGCTGTAATACTGCTGAAAGTGGCGTTAAACCCTATATCAATTAATCAATCAAATTATTATTGTTTGATAAGTTGATCAATTTATGAAATTAAAAGTCGTCAACATTGAAACTGGTCCTAGCTCTATTTCAAAACATTTTGTCAGGCGAAACTGACCGTCAATACCGTATATACACTTTTGTATTCTTGCAGCAAACAGCTAATGGAGTCTTTGTAATGCTTTAGCAAATTTTTGAATTTTTGAATTCAGTAAATTAGTCAAAATCTGTTACTTATCCGAAAAATTTGATGTTATACCTTATTTAGACGTAAAATTCTGGAGTTTTCTTTTTGTGATTTCAGGTTCATTTAAAACGTTAAGCAACTTACGTTTGTACCAATGTACCCACTTATCTTTTTACGCAGTATTAAATCTATTTGTAAATATTTCCCGCCTTTAAATCTCTGACAAAAGATATTCTTGGTACAAAGTTGAAATTCGTAGAACTCGTTACAAATTACTTCCTTGTTCTTAATCTTTAATACATACTGTACCTATGTTTCGCAGAATATTCGAATTATTAAGCAAGGTAACTAAAGCGTCGTCTTAGTTGTGAATGTTTAGGGATTTAATTTGATATAATTTGATTTAATTGTTGTGCACGTGTTTGTTTGGTGCACAATTAATTTCTGTACCGATTACAGTAAGTATTGCATATTTTTATGGCATTCTAAAGTTATATATTTTTTTGTGTGGCGTTGCACATTAATTTTTTTTCTTAATCTTATTAATTCAAATAATTTATTTTCATTATATTAATTTTATTTTATTTTATTTATTAATTTTTTACACTTTGCCTTAACACAGGTAATCTTTAAAATTGGTGTCACACATATATTTTTTGCATCTTTTCTCATGGTTTCCTTGATTTCCATATTTTATAAAGACGAGTTAATTATTTATGATTGTTGGATCACCTGTTGTTTTTTCAATTATTATTTGATTATCACCCTTTTTGGTTATGTGAATACAATTGTTTGTGAAGTTTACTTAAATTTCCAAATTTTCAGTGAACAATTATTTATTGGATGTGTAAAAGGTTAATGATTATAAGTGGTCACATTTTCCGGTATCCCCATGCGGAGCGTAATCTGACAAAGTCGCACACCAATCTTTTAATAAGTTCAAACGATTACCAAAATGTCATTGGAGAACCTGAACAAGAACTTACTCTTGCTTCAAAGTACAATTATGTCGTAACTTATTATATAACTTTTTCATTTAAACATTCTTCAAACGAAATTGATTGTCAAAAATATAATGAAATCATTTTTTTTTCAGAATTCATAGTTTTGCTGTTTATCATAATTCAATTTTATGAGATTGATATGTCGACGAAATAAAAAAAATATGACGCAATTATTATTACTATTGATTTTTTTTATCGAAGCCATATATTTTTTATCAGATTCATCAAGAAATATTATATTAAAACAAACTTTGTCTTTTTAAACAATATATTCTTAATATATATCTCGTAACTACAAGTTTTGTGCATAATATTAGAAGCGATTTTTTTTTCTCGTATAATGAAATAAAATATTCTGCATTAAGCACTTTATGATTAACTATAATGGTATTTATTGTAAAGCAGCAAAATATTTACCTAAGAAAGCAACCAAAACTAAGCGTGCGATAAATTTTATGAGTACATAACAGATAAAAAAATCCTACGATTTCATTGGATAATCTGACGTCGCTAAATTTGAACAATTATTTGTTTACCTTGACAGCGGGATATTATACTTGACGACGGGACTATACCACACGTGACTTCCGATTTACTATACTTTGTCTCTCTTTCAGTTGGTTTTCTTTTCTGTTATGTACTAAATTAATTACGGACTTCTTCCTCGGGAACAGTTTTCCAATAATGTTGTCTGGTGCGAATAGTGCCCTCGCCTGTCGGCTCGTGCACTATACAACCCAGACAACACTACTGGAGAATGGTTCCCTCCAGAGAAGTCCATTATAGATTTTATTTATATTATTTAATGTTGCACTAGTGCAAATATGACTTAAATTTCATGAAGTCATTAACAACAAAAATCCCCTCATTTACAGATATTATAGCTTTGCTATACAACAGAAGGGTTATTGCATGAATATAAAAGAATATTATATCCTCGCTCGTGCAATATAAAATTCTACTTGGGACAATATTACAGAACATTCATGCAATAACCCTATATTATATAAGATGTGCATAAAAGAGATGCACAGCACAAGAGAAAAATAGAATTTTCATATTGTCAATACTCTTGACAATGCAAATAAAATTGAAATGGTTCTAATTTTGATGTCCTAGAACTCTTAAATACGTTAAGTTTTGGTCTCAATAACCAGTTATAACATAGCCATTCACTACAAGGCAAAAACAGGAAATTGTAATGTTTTGACATTTTTCACCTTTTCTTTTCACTTAATTACCCTTATACAAAAGAGATTGAATAAATATGAATATTACAAGACTTTCTGTGTATTCAAAGCGATGCGTTTATAAAAGCGTCTTTGGAACGACTCTTTTTAAGTTTTTACCATGGCGTACCGTTATATGGAAGGTTTTGTATGTTAGGTGGAATTTACGATAAGTCTAAGAGACTTTTAAAATAAATAAATAAATAAATGTAGAAGGGCTTCCGCTGGCTAAAAAATATAGATTGAAAATTTTACGTCGGAACAACACTTCTACAAGCGTTTGAATAAATACAAACATCTATTCTTTTTAAATAATCAACAAATCACTATCAATCATTCTAATAAATTTCTGTAAAATCAACTGTCCCTCAGATTGCGTCTTAATTGACAATAAAGTATACCAGTATGTTGCTGTTGCCCTCAATACATAAGATTAGCACAATTCTCATACCATGGATCATTCCGAAGCATTTTATCTCAGGATATAGATATAGGACTCACTGTTTAATTTTTCACAAAACTGAAACGAATAAAAATATGAAATATGTATATTCTGGATGACTTTACTGCCCAACCATGACCAATGCCTTTTCACTCAGTTGTCAACACAATATTCATACACTTCATTCAAATATGACGTTTTTCCCATAATAATTATGCCATCAGCTTTCACTTAAATTTTCTATGATGATCTCACATTAAAATATACTATTTATGTTTTAAAAAACACCATTTTCAATTTTATGCAATTTAGGCATTTTTTTTTTTACTGAGGGGTCAAATGACCCGGAAGTGGTTAGTGTGACTTTTGGAGAATTCTACCAAGTAAGCACACTTTTTTTATTTCCATTCAGTGAGAAAAGTCATTATGAACAATCAAATTTCGAAACATTTTGATTCCAATATTGGTAATCCTCCTGGAACCTGAAAGATCGATGGCTTTTTAGCAAATTTTACTTAGTAACTAAAACTTTTTTGAATTACATTAGTTAGAATAGTCAGTTTAAGCAATAGAATGTTGAAAAAAGTTGTTTTTTTTTTTTGGTTACTCTCCTGGAACTCCCCTTTTTGGAATTTTACTTTGTAATCACGTCTTTGTAATCTCCATTCATCAAGAAACCATTCAAACTATCAAATTTCAAACAAAAATTCTGATTTCGGTATCTTTTCTTTAAGTGTCATGGACCTTTAGCTTTTTAAAAGTTTACCTAGCAACCTCCATTCAGTAAAAAACTTTCAGTTTACTTATATGTTAAACAATAAGATGAATACATAAAAGCACATGTTTTGTACAATACCAGTATCATCTAGGTATGTAGCATTGGCAGAGAAAATAACCATGACTATGACTTTGGCTCAATATTTACTAAATTTACTAAATTTAACAACTTAATACCTTTGCTGTATATTTACAGCAGACATTATTCTCTGGTGAGAATGATGAAGATTGTTAAAAAGAGCGGGGACTTTGCTCAAAGATTAAAAGTTTTTGAAATAAAATAATCATACTTTCCATTCTGACCTAAAGCCATTTATAAAGTCTCCTCAATGGAAAGTGTATGTGATTCATTATTACTTGACAAAATATGTTATTGGTAGATTTGAAATAATATCATTCTACCGATGATATCATAGTTAAATAATGCATATCTCGATTTTGTTTAAAGGTAATGGTGCGTAACAACCATTAACATCATTCTAAATACACAGAAATGGAAAATATAAAAGACTCCATCAGTGTAAATGAAAACAAAGAATCAGTTTTGAATATTACAAATGAATTATCTGGAGAACTATCCGTTAGTCCGAACGAAAAAACCCTAGAACAATTTCCGACGGAAACGCCAATGAACGTTCAATCGGAAGATGCTGTACTTGAAAACGATGAACATGTGTCAACAAACGTTAGCGCAGAGACTGATGAAAACAAAGCCACTGAGGTTACCAGCTTGACTAAATTAAGTCACAATGAATCTGAACTAGTAGAACCAGATGATTCAAACAAAGATTCTGAATCGGTAGATGATGGTGAATCTGTTTCTCATTCAGACAACAATGCTGTGCCACTTAAAATTCTTGCACTGACATCAAACCAAGAAAATGAAGCAAACGAAACAGAATCCGTATCATCAGAAATCATTTTAGCAGCATCGCAGCTTGAAAATACAACTCGAAGACGCACAATTCCTCAAAATATCGATAGAAATGATACTGATTTAGAAAGAAACAGACAAAATGACGACGACGATCCACTGAAAAAGAAGCCTCATTTTGAACGCCGTAAAATATTTAACATCACAAAACATGCAATTTCTATTGTTTTTGTCGTAATAGACATGTTACTGGATTGGGTAATGTACTCCGAAATGAATCAAAGGGGTACTTATTCTATCGTTGCTGAAAGAAGACTACGAAACATTGAATTCACTTTAGAATGTGAAGGAAAAGGAGAACAAGTGCAATTTGTTTTTCTAATTTTTACAATAATCGGAACAATACTTGCGGTGTTGCAAATTCTTAATATAATTTATCAAATATACCATGAAGTTAAAGGAAGATATTACAGCAAGCGATTTTTGCATGAGGTCGTCGAGACATTTTTGCTCCTGTTTTTCATCGAGCTATCGCAAATTTTGCTAATTATGGGTTTTTATGATGTCTGTACTTTAGATTGTGCCGTGAACACAACAGAGATCAGAATTGCAATGAATGCTATGGTTTCTTTTATGAAAATATCCTGGAGATTTTTTACAAGGTGGAGATGCTGTACTTACCGCTGGGTTACACCGAAAACAAGACGCACAGTGAACCACACAGTTCGACCGAGAAGTACCCCATCACATATACCTACTCGACCAACAAGCGTACAATCTCGTATAGCTGATAATGGAAGTAAAAGGTACGGATTTATTGTTCATATTAAGGTTACTATCGTGAACCTTCACACATTGCCCTTAATAACATTGTTTATGGCAAGTTTCTAATGTTTAATTTGGGTAATCCCCAAATATATCGCTTTTTCAAAGAATTGCATAGTTCAGGACATTCGGGTTAAAATAATTGATGGTCACCGATAAAGTTATTTCATTACACAAAAATGGACAATTAAATGTTCCAATGAGTTTACATAAAGAGGCAAATTTTCCAGTGTGTTTACAAAACTCGTAAACAGGCAATATTCCAATGCTTATGCAAAACAGGTCATATTCCAATGCGTAAGCGATAAAATATGCTACACTCAAAAGTTTCAATAAAGCAATCAATATTCCAACGCTGGAACAAAAAAAACATGCAACGTAGAGTGATTGATATGAATTTACACATACTCTGAACTCTGCTCCTTTTTATCAAAGATATACCGCCAAAAATGGGTATGCATTTAAAAAAACACAGTAGTGTTTTTAAAAGATATTTGATAATAATGATTATTGGTTAAAATTGTGACTCATCAAAGCGAAAAAAAGCGGCGATGGACATTTGTGCAAAAAGGTAGGACATTTGCGCAAAAAACGAGGACAATTGCGCAAACGAAAAGCGGACATTTGCGCAAAGAAAAGTGGACACTTGCGCAAACGATAAAGGACTTCTTTTTGATAAATTTAAACCCAATAGCGCAAATCTTTTATTCAGCATACATATGTATTTTAGTATTTATATGACCTCTTTCGTTCGCCAGACTTTGTCCGTTGCCCCCTGCTCACCAAGAGAAGGTGGAAGTAGGATTCTGAGCAGGCTATAGTTCGTAGTTCGTAGATATTAATGAATTCTCTCAAATATAAAGCACTTTACTATTAAAATGAAAAACTAGCACNCCCCCCCCCCCCCCCCGGCACCTGAATAGGTTTTCAGGGGCTTTGGCTACAGAGCTGCCGGGCGCGACCCCAGGTGGTGGATAGGGGAATGCCCTGTCTTTGCGGGGTAGTCAGGTCATAATACGGAAAGCCTGACCGCGAACCATTGTAGCCAAACTGTGTGGAGAAACGCCACGCTCCATGCAGTATAAAGACCCCTTCAATATTTCTCTAAAGAGAGCAGACGCACTGGGTGTCGTATAGAAGGCTAAATTTCCTGCCCCTACCCATTTCTTCCCTTTTCCAATGGCAATCAAAAGTCGTTGCCCCGGTTGTCCCTTCCACCTTTATTTCTTTCTTCTTTTACTTACAATTTGTTTTGAATTGATTAACTTGTTCTCGTCCTGATATAGCTGAAATATTGCTCATTGGACGTTAAACTCTAACTAATCAATCAATCAATCAATCCG
The DNA here is from genome assembly GCA_002080025.1 of Modiolus philippinarum. NCBI lineage: Eukaryota > Metazoa > Mollusca > Bivalvia > Mytilida > Modiolidae > Modiolus > Modiolus philippinarum. The sequence goes on from MJUU01067491.1 coordinate 39,687, forward strand.
TTGCCCCCTGCTCACCAAGAGAAGGTGGAAGTAGGATTCTGAGCAGGCTATAGTTCGTAGTTCGTAGATATTAATGAATTCTCTCAAATAAAAAGCACTTTACTATTAAAATGAAAAACTAGCACAGTCTGATTTAGCTTTGAATTGTGATCCATGGTGGTAATAAAGTGCAGTTGTGATATTTCATCATTGCTGTGTTTCCACTGTTTTACAAATACCCAATGAATTCAGAAGTCAATACATTTATATTTGATTTAGCTATAGACTGGTATGAACTTACAAAGTCATGCATTCAAGTGAAATAATAAGAAACTTGACTATTTTTTATAGTTATATATAGAATATAGGACCTTTTGTTTTTGATACGGACTTTTTCACGGTAATATATCAGGTGAGCTCGCTAGAGCGAACCTGATATGTTACCGTGATAAAGTCCGTATCAAAAACAAAAGGTCCTATATTCTGTTTATCGGGAATTTCCAAATATTGCAATTTCTTTGTTTAATTTGAAAAAAAATTCAGTTAACTCTTTCTTTGGCGAATAATTCTTGTCTATACTGTATTTTGCACAATTCTTGTTGACGTCAGGGTACTGTGACGTCACAACCTTCTGTAGGTTAGTTTGAACAGGACACGTCACACCATTTTATTCTCGTTGGAAATAATGTCACAAATAACGGAGGATGGCTCATTCAATTGATATTAAACAACAGGAAATCAATGCCGCAACATCGTAAGTATGGACATCATTCGAGAAGAAAAATAAGTAAAACGCACAGAAGTGTGTAATTCTGCATGGCGCCTTTTTTGTCACTGAATACACCCAGCATAATTCAGTATTGTAGGGGTTTGCAGTAACGGGGTATGCGTCACTTTGTCTCCATTTAATATCGGCGACAGTTCTTCTTCAGAAGAAAAATATTAGTTAGCGCAGGTTGGATAAATGGCCTGCATGAGGTTTTTATTGCAGCATTAAGGTATGAATTTTTCAGAATATATGGCAGAATCAGGGGTACTTTACTAATTTGCATAGCGGCCATCTTGTAACTCTGGCTTGTCGGCCATGTTTAGTTGAAATGCATAGGGGAAATATTGAAATTTTGCAAAATTATCTAATAATACACTTCAGAACATATTTGTCCGCATCTAGCAAGATTCTACACATTGTTTACGTCTATATTCTATACATAAATTCTTATCTGTAATAATGAAAATTTTCGGCCAATTAAGTTTGAAATTCGAAGCGGGATCATAACATTTTGACTGTAGAAGCCATTGTAAAACTGCCGTAAGAGCTATCTTTGACAGAAAAATACACATCAAAGATAAATATATAGCAAATTTGTTCGCATATGACTGTGAAATATAACTCGCATAGATTTATAAACAGTTGTCCCTTTTAAACTTACTCCAGGAAATTCGCGGCCAAATTAAATTGAAAAATTTAATGTAAAACTCCAAGCTTTCCAGTGGCCTGAAATCCTTCTAGAGACGAGTTTTTAACCACAATTTCTATGTTTTAAAAGTCCCACAACAAAAACTTTTCATTACGGAAGATAACATTAATACAGTACTTTTAGGAAAAAGACGGGGGTAGTATGAAAATAATCCGAAACTCTGAGATGTACTTTCGAAATTAAACTTTAATAAGGGAAGTAATTCTCCAAAAGGGGCGTGGTCACGTGATTTTACCTCATGAATAAAATACCCCCGATTCTTCCTTATGATTCAATCAAGAGTTATGGGGAAATGTGTTTTCTTTTTAAAAGATTGATTGATTGATTGAATATTGTTTAACGTCTACTCAGCAATATTTCAGCTATATCAAGACGAGAACAAGTTTGTCAATAAATAATCACCTTGGGTATGGAAAGGGCCATGGGACGGGAAATTCTGACTGCCACTGGAAAAGTAGGGCGAAATCGTCAAGGGAGGGGAATTTAGCCTTGTAGCCGATCACCTACGGACCACCCCAAAACAGCTTGCTACAAGGGTTCTTTAACGTGCAGGAAGCGTGGGGTTTCTTCCAACACGTGGACCTGAGTTTACATCCCATCCGAAAGATGGGTTGTGTATTTATCAATCCCGCACAACCACGGAATGGTTCCTATTTCTATATCCCGGGACCCTCGGGGTCAGCCTCCGTTTAGGAGGGGTCACACCCCGCAAGCCGGAGATACTAGATACTATTTCTATATCCCGGGGTTCACTCGGGGTCCTCTGTTAGGAAGACTCATACTCCAAGCTCAGAGGATGCTGCGGGCCTATTCATAAGCCGGGACCGCGCACGGCGGCTTTTTAAAAGACGAACAATTTCAAAATTGCTTACTTTTTGTAATCACAAATGATTTTCATTCATGAGTTCACTATAAATTCAGATAAATGCGCGTCGCATCGGTTCGCGCATGTCATCTGACGTACTGACCCAATAAATTTCTTATATGGTCCAGTACGTCTATCAGTCAGTACACATCAAAGGAATGAAGTATAAATTACCGATAAATAAGAATCATAACAAATATTTAATATATAAATTCCAAGACTTGCTATATAAAGTTGATGGTAACTAAAAATTATTTGCGCAAACGTCCACTTTTCCTTTGCGCAACTGTCCACTTTTCATTTGCGCAAATGTCCTTCTGTTTTTCAGGTAAATTTGCGCAAATGTCCATACTCCCCAAAAAGCATTCGATATTTTGACATTTGGCATTCAAACAGTTAGCCGGATATAGCCGTTTTGTGAAATGAAGACAAATTAAAATTAAGTTGTTGACGTTATAGAGATATGTATAAATATCCCATCCACCTATACTCATAGTATGATGGTACTTGAGTCTTTGTTGAATTAAAGAAAAATAGGAAAGCAAAGTATTTATTTTCATTTTGATTCATTTTGAAATAGTTTGAGAAAACGAAGAGTAAATGCTATGAAAAGAAACACTGTTTTCCTGCAAAACTTTGATGTTATCTATCCAAAAAACTAGCTCATGGATCTGTAATATCTTTTGCTTAAATTGATATGATTTTCTACATAAGTTGTTTGAAGTTCAATTCAAATCTCTAACTCAGTCTTATCTGTTTAATTAGAGGAGTCAAAAATATACACCTTCTAAAAAAACCAAGTGAAAATAACAAATTAATTTTATGCTTCTCGTCGTGGTTCTTAAAATGAACTTTTTTACTTAGTGTCGTATACACTTGGTTGCCTCTGTCCTTTTTTTTTTTTTTTTTTTTTTTTTTTTTTTTGACCTTAAGGTAGATAGACACTGTTGCGCTGCGCAATTCAATCGCGCATTTCAAAAATATTGTAACAAATTAATTACATCATAAACTATATGTTCCTAAAAATACATGAAATTCTCATGGATAAAAAGTTCATTTCTATTAAGCTAAAAATTGTCTTTCCATATTTTCCCCGTGCATTCTTTGTAAATTTAAGTGAAAAATGGCTCAAAATGAGCAAACTTTGATCTCAATTCTGGAAAAAGCAAGTATGGTAACCCATACTTTTTATTACAGATTTCAGGCAAGTAGGATTTGTTCTTCAATTGTGCCGACTTACAACAAAATCTCATGGATATGAATGTTACTGTCTATCTACCTTAAATCCGATTTGATTTATAATCAATCAGATATGCAAAAGATTTTCGAATAAAGCTTGATATGCATTTGTTTTTGAATATATATACAATTTTTTACTTGTATAACAAATATTAACTGTCAAATAAAGGAATGCCTTTAAAAATACATTTTTTGTGTTTAAAAAACATTTTGAAAAGTTGATACGATAACTGGTTTTATTTCACAAGTAAGCGAAGTTGAAATTAAAATGTAAAATTCAATGGCACTCGGCATTTAAACAGCTAACCCTGCATATTTTTGTGGCAGTTATGATGACAAAATTGAATGACTAGAAATTAAATTGGAAAAATATCACCCATCTATAGTTATTTTATCATTTGTACTTGAGTTTTTGATGATTTTAAAAGTAAGCCTTTGCTAATAAAGGAAAATAACTTTTGAGAAAATTTTTTTTTTCGTGTAAATAATAAGTTTTTCTTAGATGAAAAAAAAATTTGGAAAACAAATTTTCTTTAAATAGTCATAATTCTGTTTCATAATTTTGGGTGTTTTTTTTTTTTTTTTAAATAGATAAGGAGGTTCCTAAATCTTTCAATAAAATCAATATACGTGCTCGTAGAGTTCTAATCTTCTATACACTAAATGGATTGGCCATTTTAACTGGACGTAAGTGGAAAGGGGATTCATTTTTCCATCATTTTGAAGTCTTCAATATTTAGCTTACCTTGAACACAGTTTTAAAAAATCTTCTCCTCTGAAACTGCTGAAGTGATACTTACACCAAATTTTGCAGTAATTCACAGTAACTTCGGTATTAAATCATTTGTTACCACTGGATCGATCCCACTGATGTTGGACTGTTAGTCCCCGGGGGTATTCACCAGCCCAGTAGTCAGTATTCTGTA
>MJUU01067492.1:8865-20504 GCA_002080025.1 Modiolus philippinarum
ACCAGCCCAGTAGTCAGTACTTCGGTGCTGACCCGAAAGCCGATTATTTTGGAACCTTACAATATCTAAATTTTTGTAAATTTTGTCGAAACTAAGGAGTATCTCTCTCATGCAAAGCTCTGTCCTTGGCTGATTTTGGCTTTACATTTAGATCATATTGGTTATTTGTTCTCTTTCAGTTTTTAAACATCTTTGAGATTATGGTCTTCCAAACGTTTAGATTTTATCTGCACTGAAGAGACATAAGTTGTCGAAATGCGCATATGCAGAAAGTAAATTTACAGTAATTTCGGTATTTGAATTTCTTGAACACGGACTTGTCGGATCACGAATCACGAATCGTCAGAAGATAATCAAACAGAAGGAGCCGTGGGAAATGAAACTGTAAATGCTATGGAAAACAAAACTGTTTTGGCAAATATTGATGTTAAAAAGATCCTTTCAATTCAAATAAAATTCAATAATCAACAACATTCATTATTCAATGGCCATGATAGTTGGAAATTTGTGCAAAATACATCTTCATCATCTAACCAGCATATTTTATCAAACAACCGTACATGGTTATCAAAGGTTTTCTGATCTACGACCAACACATACTTTCACAATTAACATGTCGCTATCATCTTGAGCAACATAATAAGATCTCACAAAGTAGTTCAAGCCAAAATACTCCATACTTTCAAGACAAATCAAATCTGACTAATTATGATATTTACACAAAACCCCATGCGTCAAAAATTTCAACTACAGGATTCACTTAAAAATGAAATATTTACTTGTTCTTTTACTTTCATGAAATCTTAATATAGTTTTCAGTGAAAGGAATTTTCTAACAGATTGCACAACCGACTACCTAACCACATTATTTGAAATTCAACTATAAGATTATTTTTAAAACTCTTAACTAATAATACAATGGAACTCTTGAAAACCGGATTCCTCTATAAACCGAACGGTATGTTTCGGTCCGGAATTTTTACCTATATAAATAAGTAAAAAATTCCTCTGAAAACCGGCCCCCCTGTATTCCGAATTCCGGCCATTTAGATCGGTCCCAAACGTATATTTTCTTCTTAAATTGAACTCTGAAAACCGGACGACTTTTTCCGCGGACAATGAAATCGACCAAGTTTATTAAATTTGTCAGAAATCTTTTGCCATCTTGATTGATAAATAAGTGTATTTGAACAGATTACCGACAATATTGATTGAAATTTACAATAACAAAGGGAAATATACTGAAATAGTTAAGTCACAGCCTAAACTGACCTTAAATATCATATGTAACATGTCCGGTATTAGAGTTCGGAATTTTAAGACCGGATTTCGGAACCTCCGAAAACCGGAACCTCGTAAAACCGGCCGATTTCTTTGGTCCCGACGGAGGCCGGTATTCGGAGGTTCCACTGTATATCTATACACCCCGGTTGCAGTATATTTATGCTTGTTCTGTCGAATGACTCAATATACTCCAACATCACTTCTGCGTACTGATATATAATATAATTATTTATTATGGAAGTGTTCGTATCTTGGGAATTTCCTGACTTCTAATGATCGTTTTTCATCTTTCCAGTTGATATAAATAAAAAATATCGTTGTCACTTTTAAAGACAATTTGAATGTGAATTCTATATAAACTTCACAATGCTCTAAATTTAATCCACAAAGGGTTTTTCGTCATCACGCTACACCAGCAAGATGTCTTTAGATCAATAAAAGGTTAGACAAACAGTTGTTTAAATGATTATATATATCCATCAGCTCGTTTATATCGAATATATCAAATATTCTCTATATTCCATTATATTCTTAACAGAAGANTATTTTTGTTGTTTTGTTGTTGCATTATATTTAATTCTTTCCATTATTTGCAATAATAAATAACCGGCGGCGAACACATTTTCTTTTCTATACGACAAAACACGACATCCCATTTCTTTGTACATCTATTGTAACGTAAACGGCAAAGTCGCCGTAGCTACATCGGTAGCGTCCAAGTAAACGTTTCAACAGAGAAGCTGTGTTTATCATTATTTCCTGCCACGGTCCTAATATTTGATGCCGTTTGACCAATGGATAGATTGGCAAATATTCGATATTGTTACAGAAATGCCACAAGTAACATGTTGGTAAAATTAGAAGACAACCACACTGGGGAGTCGACAGAAATACAACAGAAGGACATCCATGATAATCTTGTCGCAATACGATGGCTTCATGACAGAATTGTAGTGGTGGACAACAAGATCGTGTTCGAGCTTGATAATGAAGAGATTGAAGAAGACATCAATAGTGCTACAGATTTTGCATTAGATATTGGCGTAAAAGTAAGACGTTTGTGCATGAAATATCATTTCGCGTATGAATCACTGTTAACCATAGATGAGTCTACCGATTTCGAAGCTATTGTGTCACACGAAATTGTTGAATTGAGTAAATTTACAGTAATTTCGGTATTTAGTTATTTGTTACCACTGGGTCGATACCACTGCTGGTGGAGTGTAAGTCCCCGAGGGTATTCACCAGCCCAGTAGTCAGTACTTCGGTGCTGACCCGAAAGCCGATTATTTTGGAACCTTACACTATCTAAATTTTTGTAAATTTTGTTGAAACTATGGAGTATCTCTCTCATGCAAAGCTCTGTCCTTGGCTGATTTTGGCTTTACATTTAGATCATATTGGTTATTTGTTCTCTATCAATTTTTAAACATCTTTGAGATTATGGTCTTCCAAACGTTTAGATTTTATCTGCACTGAAGAGACATAAGTTGTCGAAATGCGCATATGCAGAAAGTAAATTTACTGTAATTTCGGTATTTAGTTATTTATTACCACTGGGTCGATGCCACTGCTGGTGGACTGTAAGTCCCCGAGGGTATTCACCAGCCCAGTAGTCAGTATTTCGGTGCTGACCCGAAAGCCGATTATTTTGGAACCTTACAATATCTAAATTTTTGTTAATTTTGTTGAAACTAAGGAGTATCTCCCTCATGCAAAGCTCTGTCCTTAGCTGATTTTGGCTTTACATTTAGATCATACTAGTTATTTGTTCTCTATCAGTTTTTAAACATCTTTGAGGTTATGGTCTTCCAAACGTTTAGATTTTATCTGCACTGAAGAGACATAAGTTGTCGAAATGTGTATATGCAGAAAGTAAATTTACAGTAATTTCGGTATTTGAATTTCTTGAACGCGGACTTGTCGGATCACGAATCACGAATCATCAGAAGATAATCAAACAGAAGAAGCCGTGGGAAATGAAACTGTAAATGCTATGGAAAACAAAACTGTTTTGGCAAATATTGATGTTAGAAAGATCCTTTCAATTCAAATAAAATTCAATAATCAACAACATTCATTATTCAATGGCCATGATAGTTGGAAATTTGTGCAAAATACATCTTCATCATCTAACAAGCATACTTTATCAAACAACCGTACATGGTTATCAAAGGTTTTCTGATCTATGACCAACACATACTTTCACAATTACCATGTCGCTATCATCTTGAGCAACATAATAAGATCTCACAAAGTAGTTCAAGCCAAAATACTCCATACTTTCAAGACAAATCAAATCTGACTAATTATGATATTTACACAAAACCCCATGCGTCAAAAATTTCAGCTACAGGATTCACTTAAAAATGAAATATTTACTTGTTCTTTTACTTACATGAAATCTAAATATAGTTTTCAGTGAAAGGAATTTTCTAACAGATTGCCCAAAACCGACTACCTAACCACATTATTTGAAATTCAACTATAAGATTATTTTTAGAACTCTTAACTAATATATATCTATACACCCCGGTTGCAGTATATTTATGCTTGTTCTGTCGAATGACTCAAAATACTCCAACATCACTTCTGCGTACTGATATATAATATAATTATTTATTATGGAAGTGTTCGTATCTTGGGAATTTCCTGACTTCTAATGATCGTTTTTCATCTTTCCAGTTGATATAAATAAAAAATATCGTTGTCACTTTTAAAGACAATTTGAATGTGAATTCTATATAAACTTCAAAATGCTCTAAAGGGTTTTTCGTCATCACGCTACACCAGCAAGATGTCTTTAGATCAATAAAAGGTTAGACAAACAGTTGTTTAAATGATTATATATATCCATCAGCTCGTTTATATCGAATATATCAAATATTCTCTATATTCCATTATATTCTTAACAGAAGACGCCAAGATTGATTCGTCTGAAGGTAAGATACTTATTTACATATAATTCGAATTATGAAATGGACTTTTGCAGAACAAATTAAGTTTAATTTTCCTAAGCATCTGCAGCAACATAAGGAAAGAATCTGTCCAATACAAAATAAAAACTTCTTAATTTAATAAAAAGTAAAGCTAATGAAATCAAAAGTACAGCTTAGATAAAAAAAATAATAGAAGCTCAACAGGACAAGCCTGCTGTCTACACTACCAATGGATATTTTGAACATGGATCATCTATAATCAGTAAAATTGAAAATTATATACACAACTGGTCTAACGACTGGGTCATGTGAAGAAGATAAATCAAGTTAAGATGGAATATGTTCATATCCCTTTATTAGTTCATTAAGTTTACAAAGTGTTGCTGATTATCAAACTAAAAGACGACACAGGACAAAAACGACATCAAATTACAATTCTCATGTCTCAACTTTGTTAACAGAAGCGACATAACACAAGTTACAAAACTATTTTTATCTTCCCGAGATCTGTCCTTTAAAGCATTTTACAGCGTTTAGTTGTCGCTTCTGTTATAACAGCAGAATTGAGACATAAGGATTGTAAGTTGAAATATGTCGTTGTCGTCCTGTGTCGTCTTTTGGTTTTGTAATTAGGAATTCTTTGTAAACACTAAGTAAGATTCCATCATAACTTGGTTTATCTTCTTCACATGACATATTTCAATCCTCACGTTTCAACTTTGCTAACAGAAGCGACACAAAACAATTTTTTTTCCTTCCTGAGATCTGTCCATTTGAGCATATTACAGCGTTTAGGGTTATCGTATCCTATACACAACATCATTTGATTTGAAAGGTCTTAATATCGATTCTAGCTGTATAATAAACATCAGTAAACAAAACAAGACCCATTTCCAGTTTAACATGATTTATCTCCCTTACCACTTCCGGTTTCAAAACTGCGGCTATCGTTTAGAAAGCAATATCAAGAAGGATATTCATAGTGTTTTATTTTTCTGCCTTTTTTACCACTTTGCTGTTAATGAATAATATAAAAACATTTTACATATTTCTTTTGTTTTTTTAAAGAAAAAATCTAGTAGTATTGGCCATTTATGAAAATCTAGTGACTTATAAGTTTACTGCTACACTATTAGTTTCTGCTGTTGAAAAAAAAAATTCTGTTACATAGTTTTGATTTCTGTTACACAACTTTTATTGAATCACTTATCATTATATCACACGAGATAGTTGCTACCATTGGCAACAGGTGACTTTGATTTTGATTTCTGTTACACAACTTTTATTGACATCACATATCATTATATCACACGAGATAGTTGCTACCATTGGCAACAGGTGACTTCAGATAGGTGGGTGTTACAAGTAATCTTGTTATTTAGGACACGATACGGACCTTTGTTGAATTACCGACCGACAGTGACATTACATGGGTATATGTTACTGCTAATAAAGGACATGCTTATTTTTGCCAAATTTCTTTGCAACATTTATTTTGTATCTGAAAACTTTTCAATTCACATGCAGAATGTTTCACCATAAATGAAATCAAGATTGAACATGAAAAAAATTGCGCTCTTTTTTTCTTTTTCTTTGTGTATTTCCTGAAATGAAAATAATTCCATTGCAGTCTGCAACTAAAAGCAGTTCAGTTCATTAAAGTAGCTTTCGAAAATTGAAACGCTCTGGAATCGGTGCAAACAATCATATAGATAAGGCTGTCCACAGCATAACATTTAGCTTTACATAGAAAATAATACTTGTAACCATTTGTTTTTCGTTTTCAAACTAATTTCAATTTCACATTTAGAACAATTTAATCAGTGACATCCATTGCATTTTCTTTTCATTAATATTTGCAACTTCAGGGGTTTATCGTCCTACACTAATTCTGATGGAAAACTCCACAACAGACCTTTTCAGCAGAAATGTCTAGAGTAACATTATGCTTTCGCTTATATTTTTAAGGCAAATATTCCTTTTGCCCACATGCTCAAAGTTAAACTTTTTGTACTTTGTACCAATGCAATGTATTGATTCACTGTCCTACAAAGTTCCGAACCCGACTTTTAAGCTATTCATATTCAAGCAATTTTTTAGGGCTACAAACTTATTTCTGTTGATCTAGACAGAAATGTTGTGTTGTGTATTGTTGGTTCCCAATCATGCGGGAAATTTTTTATGTATATATCTTGTTGATCTTTATATCATTCACATGTTATGGTCATATTGTGAAAATTAAAAAAAAACTTTTCTGCATTCAAAGACTTGTAAAAATTGTTTCCACAGTTTTCTTGCAGTCATGCTTGTGTAGTGCAACTACTGCACCTCTGCATGTCTTTCTGTTGCAGTTAGAACGAAAATATTTTGTGGTCTTACATGTGAGATGTTGAAATAAATCTTTTTCGCCGTATAAAGTAAATAATTTATATCTTAATTTTGATATTCAACATTTTACCATAAAACACCAAGCACTGTAGAATTATTTCAGGTATACCCACTGTCACCTGGAAATCGATGTGTATTCTTATAAAATTTAAATTGAAATTATTTTTCGTAAGTCTTAAAAAATGCTGAAAAAACAAAATTTTGGGCGTACTTGTAATTATTTCATAAAATACATTTAAGTTTGAATGTTAATTTGACCCCCTGCTTTGTGTAAACGTGTCTGAAGGTGCTCAGATAAGTTTGTCAGATGTAATACGATTGAAACAACTGCCGATTTTCAGTTACACAAATAGAAGAAACTGTGACTAATAGCAGCAGTTTTGTAGTTCGATGATCTCCACCTGGCGGCACTTCAGTAATTGGAACATCGTCATTTATAAATATCAGTGTGACGGTATGGTGAACCGAAACAGTCACTGAGAGTTTCATCAGCCAAGTAGTGAAGTGTTTGATCAGCCAAGCAGTCGAGAGTATCATCAGCCAAGTAGTCGAGAGCAACGTAAAAGCAACACAGTAGTCCATTCGTTTTGACATTATACATGACCAGCCTCGTAATCAAGTTATTATGTAGATACCACCACTGTATTAGTTTGTATACTAATTTTCAATCGATCAATAAATAAAGGTCTCATCGGTAGTTGTTTCAAATCTTACACCCCAATTATCTGTTCCTTAACAAAAACGATGGATTGACAATGTTTTACACCATATTGTGCTGGTATAGTATTTCCACGTTGGTTTCTACGGGGATAAAGAAAAGCTATTATCTAAATTTACGTAAATTCTAAAACCGGAGGATTAACTCCCATCATCGTAGTTTTGTCCTTAGCTATATTTGATATTACTGATTTTTCGGATTTCGGTTGGTTTTATGCATTTTAACATTTTTTCTAAATTATGGATTTCCTTTGTTTGGGTTCTAGTGCTGCTGATGAGGAATAAATTTCCGAAATGGCCATACAGCTCATTAAAATTATTGCAGTTGGAGTTAACATATGTGTTATGGTCTCATGTTCATTTACTCCATATCCTTTCGTAAAATATTAAGTTGATAGCAAGTGCTTGTTGGTGACCTGCGTGTCTTATAGGTTGTTGAATCATTCTGACAACTCGGTAGATACAAAGTCATAGTTTTATATATTTACACGTCGTAATTGATACTCTTGCATCAGTAACATAGATAAAGAACAACTTTAAGTCTGACAAAAAATACAGATCAAATAGTTCGGTGTTTTTCCTTGTACAAACATTCTACATGTCAGTGTTTTCTTTTCATTCTAAATATTGTTATCTCAAACAACAAACAATCAATCAACATGCTATATGGAATTTTCACTTCAGACAATCGTAGATACACAATCTATCATATGACAGTAACAAAAAGAAGCTGTTCGCGATCGTTGCAAGAAATAAAAAAAAACAAAAATATAAAAATTGTAGTCAACTTTGGTTCTGCCGATGACAGTATCAACAATTAAGGTCTTTTAAATGCAGATAAGTAAAAAAAATATTTGCAAGACCAAATAAACCCAAAACAAAAGAAAAAAAAAAACAAAATTTGGTTAAGTAAGGTATTCTATTTAATATGAATAATAAAAAAATCATTGATTGGTCATTCGAGCTACATAATTAATTCGAAGCTAAATGATAACATATGCAATAGTTTGAACATATTCTTAACTAGATAAAAATGATTTTGCATCTAGCTAAAGAAGACAGATATATGCGTAAGCGAAATTTAAATGTACATAATTCATCATATATATACCAATTGATTGTCATTTTTGACTTTTTAATAGAATAATTAAATTTGGATATAGATTTCTTTGGTTGATTTGCTTTTAAAAAAGTCTTGTTAAATATCAACGAATATAAATGAACTTGATATAAATGACTTAATGAAAAAACTACAGGATGGAACCATACAAAACAGTAACCAACTTATTTAATTTTCAACGATAACAGCAGGCATATCGACGATATCCTTACTATCGACAATCCCCGGTTTTTAGACTATGTCGACCTCATTAATTTTGCCCACAAGAACTGAAACTTAATAAAGCAAACAATGATTCTAAATACTGCCCATTTCTCGATCTAACTATCATCGTTGACTCTGGAAAAATGAAAACTAGAATTTATGATAAAAGGGATGATTTCAATTTCACTATTACTAATTTCCCTTTTCTTGATGGCGACGTTCCTGTAGCTCCATCATACGGGCTGTATATATCTCAACTGGTACGAATCGCACGCGTCTGTTCTACTTGAACGTTACCCTACTATCACATCCAAACTTTTACAACAAGGTTACAGATTTCATAGATTGATAAACACTTTAAAAAAGTTTTATAGAAGATGTGAACATTTGATATCTAAATATAATGCGACTCAAACACTTTTAAGAAGTTTTATAGAAGATGTGAACATTTGATATCTAAATATAATGCGACTAGCAAACAGCTTATTATTAACTGCATTTCTCGCCCTTGTTTTTACGGAAATGTTGTTAAAAATGTCAGAAACTGATAACAAATCCAGAAAAACTGGGACGTAACTTACATTCTTTGCGTAATAGGGCATATTGGCCGGATGTACCTCATGATTTCGTTAAATTGGCTTTGGGATCCACTGGACTGAAGATTTTACAGTTATACTGGCCTCTCACTGATAATGCCGATGTCTACTGAAATCAATGATGATTCTTTACCAAACCCTTCGGGAAGTTTTAAATTTGATTTTAATTCCGTAGTGCAAGCAGACTAGGCTCTTGGGCTAGCCGGCAGTTTAGCGGCGAGCACTCTTTGACCAATCTTTCTTAATTAGGTTTTGTATTATTCTTTTGTTTTCAAGATTGTGGTCTTGGAGTAGTGGTCTACCTGTATTGAGTTTCATCTGTAAGTTTATTATACTATAGGGAAATGGGATATAGAAAGGGTAGGTTTGGGTACCCTAATTCCGGTTTAACTCTACCGCTAGCTGTTGCTAGTGTCGGTACCAAGTCCGGCTATCCCGAGTTCTTATCGTTGTCTGTGTTTGTCTTTTGTCATTTTATTGTTTTTCTTATGCAGTTCCCTGGTGGATTGTGGCATGTGATTGTAATGTTCGGCCATTGTAAGTGTTTCCTGTTATCTTTCCTTCACTAATTGAAAATCATAATATATTGACCACAAAATGTTATCAAATAATTCTCAAGAGTTCATGTGAATTTATTTATATTCTTTCAGAGTGCCCTGTGTTTGTCTATATGTTGTAATCGTCCACTAGCTTAAGACACTAGTGCTTTTGTCGGGAAACGAATGACAGTGATTGTAAGAGTACTTTGCCAGTTAAATTGATGTTTGTTCACAACCCGCATCCATGGCCAGGAAAGACATGGATGTAGCGTTGTTCGACAATTAGCAAAGAATTCCGCTCAAACCGGTGCTAGGTTACTATGAACTTACTATGAAGTATGAGCAAAGCTCATTGTTGAAGGCCTCATGGTGACTTCAAGATGGAGAACAGCAGTAAAAGCGTTGTTCATTTGCTTGTTTTAACCATGCATTTGTAGAGACTTTGTCTCATGTACATTTACTCCATATCCATTCATTCACCATTTTATCTGTCAATAAGTCAAATGGATGTGGCATGAAAATGGAATTAAACAAAAAATAAAATAAAATAAAATAAAATAAATAGAACAAGAGGCTCCCAAGAGCCTGTATCGCTCACCTGGGTCATGGCTGACACAATAAGTCAAAATTATCACAACGTTTAAGGTTCTCATTTTCAAATTTGTTTATTGACTGTTTAAGGGTCTCATTTTGAAGTTTGCTGATGTTATATGATCCAAAATTAAACTATGTTCCCCACAGGCAGCTATTTTTGATGGTGCGTAGACCAACTGTCACTTTTCTTGAAGACCATGTTAGGATCATTGTGCCTCACTTTGGTTCCAATTGGCATAGTATTTTCAGAGGAGATCTTTAAATGATTTCCCATGGGGTGCAAGGTTAAACAATGTTCCCTGCATGCTGACTGTCATCTTGGATGCTATGCGGACATGCCAGACACATTTTATGAAGGGGACCAAGTAAGGACCATTGTGACTAAGTATGATTCCAATTGGCCATGTACTTTCAGAGGAGAAGATCTTTGAATATGTTTCCCTATGGGGTCCAATGTTAAAAACATGTTCCCTCCTGGCGGCAATCTAGGATATGATGTGGACTTGCTGAACATATTTTAAAAGGGGCCAGGTAAGGACAATTGTGACTAAGTTTGGTTCCAATTGGCCCAGTATTTTCAGAGGAGAAGATTTTTGCAAGATTGTCCAATTTTGGACAAAGTTCCCCGCTGGCGGCCATCTTGGATGACGTGCAGACTTGCTGGACAAAATTTTTAAAGGGGGCCACCGAAGGACTATTGTGACCAAGTTTTGTTCCAATTGACGCAGTGGTTTCAGAGAAGATCTTTGAATGCTTTCCCTTAGGGTCCAATGTTAAACCACCCTGCTGGCGGCCATCCTGGATATGATACGGACTTGCCAGACATTTTTTTTAAAAAAGGGGTCACCTATGGACCATTGTGCTCAAGTTTGGTTCCATTTGGCCCAAGCTGTTTCAGAGAAGAAGATGTTTGAATGAAAAGTTTACGACAGATGGACCACTGACACAGTAATGGCAAGAAGATCACCATGGCATCATGCAGGTCAGATACAAAGTTATGCAGGCATACAAGCTCAGATGGTATTTCAATATTTATCTGGAAGAGACATTTGCCTGGTTGGCAAGCAGACTTTACAACATGATACAATACAACTATATACAATTATTATCTAAAATTTGTGAAATAAGTATAGTTTATGAAAGTATTTTTGCAAAAAAATGTAAAAGTTTGTATTAAAACACTTTTTTGCTCTTGATTATGGAACAAATAATTATTTTTAATAAAGTGATAACAGGGAATTTCTCTTAAACTTAAAAG
>MJUU01067492.1:22385-32952 GCA_002080025.1 Modiolus philippinarum
GTTTGGTGTTTAGGGCGGGCGTCAAGCATTTGTTTACGGATGATAATCAAAAAGTTTACATTCAGTTGAAATGAAACAGGGATATAATGTTGGGTGCCATAAGGGGAGGACTCCTATTAAGATTGAAGAAATTAGGTCGAAGGTCAAGGTGATAGACTGAAAATTTAAGAAAATCTTGTTTTCCTTACGATACTCTAAACACTTCGATCAAATTAAATTGAATCTTTGATATATTGTTGAGTGCAAAAAAGGAAAGAACTCTCTATATTTTGGAGAAAATAGGTCAAGGGTCAGGGTTATAGTGACTGAAAATGGATTGAAATTTTCAAATATATTTGGTTTCTGCATGATAGCTCAAATAGTTAACATCCAATCGTGATATAAAGAAATTTTGCTGCAAGATATATATTTCAAAAACCTGCTAACTGAAATTGTAATCAGGTCAAAGTAGATGTCACAGTGAGTTACAGGAATTTTTACCGTTTTGAATTCTTAGAATTTCGAATATTAGATAGAAATGAAAGAAGTTAGAATTTTGAGAAATATTGAACATGTTCACTTTATAAATGAAGTTGCAAATTTGCTTGTGCACCCAGGTGCAATTTAAAGTTTTTTGTTTGTAATATAATATGTAACTTACTTAAGCAATTATGAGTGTACTTTGTAATGGCAAGTATGAATGTACTTTGTAATGGCAAGAATGAATGTACTTTGTAATGGCAAGTATGAGTGTACTTTGTAATGGCAAGTATGAGTGTACTTTGCAATTGTTACATACGGTCATTATTTTTTTTAAATAAATTCCAATCCCGTATGGAACATTGAATTTTCAGTCCAAACCGTTATTCAAGATTATTTTCTTACTTAGTGCTGAGGCTTGTTTAGGGTTTATTGGGATACGGGATATTTACGACTTTTGCTAATGGGATACGGGATATTTACGACTTTTGCTAATGGGATACGGGATATTTGGGACAAAAAGTACTGGGATATGGGATATTTTGACTACAGAAAACGGAATATTTCAATAATTAATGGGATATCTTCAATTTTCAAAGGGATATTTTAGTCCAGACTTACTGGGATATGGAATATTGGGACCCCCCTAAACAAGCCTCAGTGCTGGGATGAACATTTCTTTTGATTGTCTACGACCTTTCAGAAGCAAATCTTTTGCGTTGCTATCGAACACTATTGCAAAAGAAGGATTATATTTGACGCTATGAACCGGTTTATATTTTTTCCCGTGGGTGTGAATAAATTTGTCCTTTTGTTCTTCGGATATAAACTCCTTTCAATTTTAATGTGTTCAGCAATTTTGTTATTACTCCCCATCTTGTTCAGACTTTTTTTTCCTCATTTGAATACTCAGCGTTCGTTTCCGATTCTTTTCCTCGTTTTTTGATACTTAATCACAATATTATATATAAAAAGTCAAAAAGGAAAACCGGTTATACTGTGATTGACTTTTACGTGTGTAAGAGTTATTAAGCTCCAAACCAGGTCATGTTTTTGTTGATTAAAAACATGATTGCTTTTAATGTCCTTCATTTATACTTCTATAAAACAGAAAGTATAACAATTTATAAGTCCTCACGATTGTTGATTGTGCGTGATATCAAAACGTGCCTACAAACTCATTGTGTTTTCATATATCTCCTTGATCCATTAAAAGATATAATTCTGATACATACACATGATCACTCTATAAAAAGCCAAAGGGGTACTTTACATGCATCACCTGTGTGATAAATGATTTAGCCCAAATTGCAGTCAGGAACGTTCCAATAATTAAGACAACTTACGACGCAATGCTGGACCTAGTCCAATGTAAAGTTACTGTATATTAAAGTTCTGCAAATAAGTTTCAAGTAACAAGACATTAAAAGGATGAATCAACTCGTGATGGCGACCAAAGAACTTTCGGAGTGTATTTTTAAGCGTTTTCCTCTCATATTGGGGGATTACTGGTTAGAATTAGGCAAATGTCTACGGATTAAAAATTTAGGAACTGGCAAATCAGACAATAAACTTATAAAACACATTGCAAAAATCAAATTTTACAGGTCACAAAAAAACTTAAGGACCCGTTTTTGTGTGCATGGATGGTTTGTACAAAACCTTGAACAGCTTGTAATCTTGTATGATCTGCACTATATTAGTAAAAATTATTTGCAGTCCACTTCATCGTGTTGAAATTGAACAGCTTTTTAAATAAATTCATTCAAGTTTTGGATTATTAAAGGTGACATGCCATCAAAATTTCGTTACAAAAGTCAGACTTGAAGCTCTTAATTTCGCGTCCTTAAACCAGATTGTAGTCATTTCTCTGTTGCAAATAAGCATTACCCACTGAACAACAATTATTGTAATGCAATCAATTAAATCTCTGATAATAACAATTATTCAAACAAGCTTAAGTTAAAACTGAAATCTCTATTGTGACATATATAGAAAGAATTTTTAAGAAATGCCTTTACACTTAAAATATATGTAGATGCAAGACGTCAGATTAGAATTTGAAAATAAAAGAAAACTTTTGTTCCGGAGTAAGACTAGGAAATGACTCTGTACATACATACATATATCTAATTTACATATTATTGTTGTTTCAATATCTCAAAAAACATTCTATAAATGTGCACGAACGAACACATGTTTCTCAAAGTAAAACATTTAGCTAGTAATGAAACAAAGAGCAGGACGACTTAAATCAGTACATTTTAATCAATTGCTGCAAGTAACTCCTTGAAGTAAGTGAGAACCGAACCATCAATCCAAAACGAACAATCCAAGGACAATGGCAACATCCGAAACAAAAAAGAAAAAGCAGAGACACAACATGGGTACGGCACAGAAAAGAAAAATGAAGACACACACACTCACACACAAAGATGAAACTACGAAAAAATGAATTTAAATCATTTAAATATTTGTAATATTTAAAATAACCTTTCGGGTAAAGGCATTCTTTCTTTTTCCTGGGTTAAAACACATGAAACATTTCTTTGTCATATGTTCCAGTTTTTTCTTAATAACTATCAGTTACAAATCTTGTTCCATATCGTGACTTGAGTAAACAAATAAATTGTCATAAGGAAAAAGTATGCAAAGTGAGATATAAAAGTATCTGCAATATCATTCAAATGAGAAATGAAAAGGAAAGACGCGACATTAAACCTTTTGGACCTCTTAAATGAATGAAGCTAGGATGCAATAAAAGCTGTTTTTGTTTTTTATTGTTCAGCTTTCTAAAAACTAACTCATAAACCAGTTTACAACTGATCCGGCATTCAGGATATATATCTATGTAGATTAATACATTTATCATCGGTATAACAGTTACCTTCTTGTTTTTTCTTGCTTGAAAGATGTATATGTGTTTTTTAAAAAGACAATTCAAACGGGTATTGCAATTTTTATGCTATAGTTTTGGAAATCAGTTGCCTATTTGGATTGGACCAGTTCTTAATTTGATTAATTATTTGAATAGCAGGAAGTTTATATTTATGAAACTGACAAATGAAGCAAACTGATGCTGTTCAGTCTGGTAACATAGTTTTAATGGCACGAGCTGTTTTTTTTTTCAAATCTCTATCTTTATATATCTCTGTATGTACCTCGTCAACAAATTGGGGCTGTTTTTACAAGTATATTTAAATTTCCGAGATATAAACGTCGTCATATCATGAAACAACTATGATCGTGAGATTAGGTAGTCAAAAACCAATATTGCCATTAACGACCATTATGGCTACTGAATTATCTAAAGTTTCCAGATATAAGTCATCTAGGACTACATTGTTTAGCTAAATATAGTACATGATTTGACAACAAAGGCAAATATTTCGATTCAAATGAGAAAAATAACAACCTATTTTAAGTGAATATGAAAAAAAGAAAGGAAATGCGTAAATGTCAAGGAGACAACATCCCATCTCCAGGTTTAAACGACCCAAAACAAAGCATCAAGGGGTCACCTTACGGTCTCCAACACAGTGATTAACCTCACACCATATAGCAAGCTCTAAAAGGCCTCCCCAAAAAAGTTAAAAAAAGTGAATAAATAAATGGAAACAAACCATATCCAATAACCCGAATATCAAGAAACTAAACTTTTTTTTAAGACGACAAGGACAAGCCAATGACCAACATATTCCTGACTTGGGACAGGCGCAAAACTTGCGGTGGGGTGAAAATTGTTTTCTTGGATCCGAACCCTTCCCCTATGTGTGGTAAATAGCTAAAAAAAATAAATACACAAAAAGACTCACAGTAAAAATCAAACTAGAAAAAAGTCTAACTTATCAAGACGAGTACCTTTACAATGAAGTACATACAACATGAAGACAATACACTAAGGTACTATCCTGACAAATGCTCGCAGTTACTGACAGTTTTTCATATGAATTTCTTGTAAATAGGCGGTCACCTAGTTCCCAATGACGAGAAACTGCCCGAGTTACGGCAGCAAAACAAGGGGAACCACATCAGTAACAAACTAGATAAAATAGTAATGGTGTGTATATTTAGGTGACACGGATAAAGTGTCTCACCAGCTTCTTTCTTTACCAAACAGTGTTTCTAATTTTAGTATTTTTCGATAATTTGTTACTTAGCCCAGTAAAAATTAGTCTATAATAAATAACCTACAAACTACAGTCCGTCTTACTTCAGGCATAACTATTTGAATTGAAATATAAGTTAATTATATGGCATGCTTTTTAGACAGGAAAAAAATCAAACTCTGTATCGTAAAAGGAAGTTGTTCAGTATCGCCCATATTCCTATTTCAGACAATTATAAATATTGGCCATTAATGTTATGTTTGTATGCAGAGTTTCAAAATGTAATCACCCAATGCAAACAAATCGTTAACCAATGAATACATAAATTAAAACATCGGACCAAGAATACCAGCAGCAGCAACATAAACAATAGAATATCTGGAAAAAAAAACACGTAAAGCACTTACCAATACCAATGGAAGCAACATTAACAGTGAGGGAAATGTACATATAACTTCTTTAAAGTAAAGGGAAAGCATGATCTGATGCAAAAGTACAATGTAGTGACGTTTCCACTATGTCAATGGAAGGTCCTTGGTACGGTCAAAATCGGTTATGTTAGTCCAGCAATTGGGAACATGATTCCAATTGGATCAATAGGAGCTGCAAGACCTATCCAAGATTTAGTCTTTAGTGAAAGCTCAACACAATGCTGATTATCACTGAGTTAATCAACAATTACATTATTTCACTTTTTCAATAAACGTATTGCACCCAGTACATAAATACAATTCAATTTAAGATGCAATCTAATGCAACAAACATTTGTTACTTTTTTCAGAGTTACATTTGCTTAAACAAAACATCTCTATTTTTTGTGGCTTGCAAGTGATGAAAGGTTTTAAGTCTGTATGGTATTTTTTTTACATATTATAAGTACTAAATTTTTTGCAAGTCAATTGTTGTGTTTCTGAATCAACTGAAATATGTCTATTCCTATTCATTTTAACAGCATGTCAAACATGTCAAAGGAATATGACCATAAAATATTTGCTCTAACATTAATAACCAGGTATGAACATAATGGTAAATGAAAAGATATGGAGTAAATGCACATTAGACAAAGCAAAGCAACAACGCTTGTATTGTTGTTCTTCATAACTCTGAAATAGAAGTTCTTGAGATAGTTTTTCCAAAACAACTGCAGCAGAATACTAACGGAAAATATGATGCTTAGAAAAATTATCAAAATCAGATTGCTATTTCTCAAGGGATATTTTGTGATAAAAAAAGAGAAAAATTGATTAGAAGATTAAAGTTGTCATTTTGTTTTATATAAATTTCAGGTTCATAATCAACGTATTCTCAAAAGACAGCACCAGATAGGAAGGATATGCCTAACCAGAATAATGACATCATCACTGGAAAACCTGTGTCAGATATACAAACTAGAGGCACTGTGGCCTGGAGGGCCACAAAATGATACCCCCACTCCCACGGGAGTAGAAGATCCCCAATATAATTTGTCACAAATATAGTTATAATTGCATAATTCCCGGTAAACAGGAAGTAGATGGCAGGAAATCCTGAAATCGCTACTTGCAGTATAAGACATCATTCTAAACTTGCATACAAAATTTCAAGTTGCAGTAATGAGTAGTTACTGAGAAAATTGTTACGAACATTTTCTACGATTGGCAATAGATCTCGAAAATTTACTAAGTCGGTAAACAGGAAGTAGATGTCCAGAAATCCTGAAATCGCTACTTGCAGTATAGGACATCATTCTAAACTTGCATAGAAAATTGCAAGTTGCAGTGACATAGTTACTGAGAAAATTGTTACCAATATTTTCTACAATTGACAAAAGATCTCGAAAATTAACTAAGTCGGTAAACAGGAAGTAAATATCCAGCAATCCTGAAATCGCTACTTACGGTATAGGACATCATTCTAAACTTGCATACGAAATTTCAAGTTGAAGTGATCAGTAGTTACATTATACTGAGAAAACTGTTACGAAAAATTGTCTGCTATCACAGACAGACAGACAGACAGACGGACAGAGTGTTCCTATATACCCCCTGAACTTCCTGGGGGGGGGGGGTATAATGAATCAGTCAGAAGTAAAAAGACTGATGTATCTAAAAATTTAGTTTCTGCATATGGCCATTTCGGCAAATTATGTCTCTTCAGTGTAGATAAAGTCAAAACGCTGTAAATCCAGAAATCTAAAGATATATAAAAGCTGCAGAGAACAAATAATCTAAAGAATCTAAAGTGAAAGACAAATCAACTAAGGACAGAGTTTTAGATGAAGGATATACTCCTTAGGTGTAAGCAAATTTTCTTTTCTAGATATTGTAAGTTTACAAATAATATCTGTTTTTGGACCAGCACCAGATTACTGGATTATTAAACCGCATATTGGCATATGAAATCTATTTAGATATCAATTAAAACAAATAGATACATATCATTTAGACAAAATTTACCAAAGGAAAAGTTTTAAAACATGTAGGCAGAAAACAACGACAGTAGAATACCGAAGGATCAAGGGAAGCGATGACTACAAAAATCGAAGCCAGAAAACAATTTTTATACGACCGCAAAAAAATTTAGGTCATATAATGCTATGGCACTGTCGATGTCGTCGTTGGCGTCGTCGTCTGTAGACACTTTTGTTTTTGTCAATAACTTAAGTTTCAGTTGATCAATTGTTATGAAATTTTAACACAATGTTTCTTAGCATAAAGGAAGGCTGGGTTCGGTTTTGGAGTTTAGGACCCTTCCTGTGTTTAAAAAAGGGCAAAAAAGCACAAAATTGGTTGTTTTCATATATTTAGCTGCAGAATTTTTATTATTTATCAGATTTTGATGGGGTTTCTTTCAGTGTGCTCCTGTGGAAATCTCCAATCAGATGTATGTCAACGGATTTCACCTCACATGTACCGTTCATGAGATAAATAGGGCCCAAAAAGGGGCAAATCTCAAAAAGTTAGATCTTTAATTTCTAGTCCAATTTTGATGAATTTTTTTCATTGGATTCCTTATGAAAAAAGTAACATAGTGCTAAACTATTAGATTTTTTGTAACTTATTGTTTCCTTTTGGAGCTATAAGGGGCCAAACGGGGCCAAAATTGCAAATGTGCAGATTAATTTTTATTTTTCATCGGATTTCGATGGGATTTATTTCTTTAGATTCCTCTTGTTGTATGCTTTCAGTAGTATGCCAACGGAATTTTCCTAGCTCTGTCGATTTCCGAGCAATAAGGGGTCAAGGGGCCAAAATTTTTCAAAATATGTAAAATTTTAATTTTTCATCGGATTTTGATGGGATTTTTTCTTTGAATTCCTCTTGTTGTAAGCTCTGTGTCCTTCAAGTTACTGTATCAATGTCATAACTGTGTCCACATTCACTTCAAATAACACTTGTTCACATTACAGTGGTATTTCGGCGTAGCCCTTTATTACATTTTTAGTTTACTTTGGACATTACTGAGTTTGTCCAGGTCGATATTTGTTCCCCTTTAATTTCATAAGCATGAAAAACTTCATTTTGTGGGAACTCAGTTTGAATTGGCTTATTGACTATTTCTTAAGCGATATTTAGTGCAAGAAATATTGTTCGTAAGAAACTTACTAGCAAAGAGGAGTTGTAATTTTGTTTAACATAAAATTTTAGGTTCACCATCAATGAATTTTCAAAAGACTGCATCAGATAGGAATGATACCAGTATGCCCGATAGGAAGGATATGCCCAACCAGAATACTGAAATCATCACAGAAGACAATGATGAAGTCATGTGATACTTTGATCAATACATTTTTGCAGATTCAACTTGTCTGCCTGTTTCTATTTAAGGTAGTATATGTTTCCGGTAACCGCTTGAAATATTGATTGGATATTTGGACTTCGTGAAATTTTGAAAAAAATATGTGTTTCTGGATTTTTTTTCTGTAACTGGGTACCACATGACGCATAGATTGGATATTTGGTATGAGTGTATCTAGTTAAGATACATATCAAGTTCTAATTCGGTCCAGATTGGTCGATATTGTACAGAGTTACGGCCCTAGAACTTAGTAAATATTTGAAAAACATCAGTCTCTCCACATTTTCATTGCAATATGTGATCTTGTTGATGGGATATATATTTGGAACATGATTGCATATTAATAAATTACTGATTAAGTTTAAATTTGGTTCCTGTTGAATTATTTTTGTGGAGAGTTATAGCACCCCCCTTTTTTGAAAAATCAATGTTTTTGCACCTTTTCTGTGCATTTACTTTACATATTAATTTGATATTTGTTTAATAATTATTTAATAAGGCACATATTCTGTTTAATTTTCTTTTCATTTCATGGAGAGTTATGGCCCTTGGATACAATATATATTGAAAAGATTATCTTGCTAAGGCACATAATCTGCTTGATTTCTTTGTTTAATCAAATTATATTTGTGGATCAACAATGTCATAAAGTTCGAGTTGACTGTGGATGGGCTTATCATGGACTCTTGGTGCAGCAGTTTATTGTATAATAAAGACTTTGTGACCAGCATACATATAAAAATGACAGACATACCGGTATTGGGTATGGGGTTTCTTTCAATATAGAGATCTCAACTCCCCGGCTTCAACAAGGATGTGTTTTCTTGAGCTGCCTCCATTTTGATATCTACACATAATTCCAAAATTTTGCTATTGTAATGTCTAATTTCATGGCCAGCGTCATGAACAACAAAGAAGTTATTTCTCGCTAAACTCTTCTTGCCCATTACGATATGCTCCGAGGAATAATAGTGCAGTATATGGTGAAGTCAAATTCAGTTAAAAACATTGTTTTAAATCCAATGGATTGGAATGATATGAAATAAAAGCTTTTCTCGAGGATCTCGAGGAAATCGCGGCCTTTCAATCACAAACTATACATTAAGTCCTTCAAGTTTGTGAGCGAGTTGGCCGCGTTTACACATCGATAACTTCCTCCAAAATTACTTTTAGTCCTATATCAACAAATACATGTAGTAGGATCTGATACATCCATAGTCACTTGGATTATGAATATTAAAAGAAAAAGAATACATCGGCAATCGAATATCGAAGCAAGAACGAGGAAAGGGGAAATTCTAAAATCATAAATCCAAAACACGGCAATTCACAGCAACACNAGTATGACAAAGACAAAACAAATAAACAAAAATGAACAAGAACGCCACAAAACTAAAGCACTAGCAGTGTGAACCCCTATAAAAAAACTGAGGTATCATCAGGTGCTCCGGAAGGGTAAGCATGATCTGTTTCACACGTGGCATCTGTCACACTACCAGTGAAAAGTCCGGATTGGTCTCAGTCGGTGTTAGTCAGTCTGGTAACAAACTCTGGATCTACCCAAAGATATCTGTTCTCATTTGTGAAACAACATTGTTATGGTCTGTCAAATCGTGGTGAAGACCGTAAAACTTCCGTAGTGACTGAATGTACCCTTGATGTATAAGTTTTTGAAACAGTAATTTCGCTCTCTTGACAAAATCGCTGTACAAACTAAAGGCACGGCAATAGCGAATGAGTTGTGAAAATGTAAACGCCATATGCCGGAGAAATGGGAATATTACTGCTCAAGAACGGGAAGTTCACTATTGGAAAGTCGAAATCATCACGCTTGTCGTAAAGTTTAGTTTTCAGACGTCCAGAGTTGTCAATGTAGAGGTATAGGTCCAGGTATGATGCTGATGATGGTGTATCAGTAGTCTCTTTAATTTCGAGTTCATTTGGGTATATAAGATGAAGGTTATCCTTAAACTGAGGATTGTTCAATGAAAGAACTCCATCTATATAACGGAAACTGAAATAATAGGATTTGGCTATCTTATTGTCTTTTTGCTGAACTAGCCATTGTATGAAGAATTTGCAGGTCTAATAATTTTTTCATTTCAACATTGTAATAAGCATTGGCTTGTCCTTGTCTTCTTATAAAATTTTAGTTTCTTGATATTTGGGTTATTGGATGTGGTTTGTTTCCATTGATTTATTCACTTTTTTACCTTTTCGGG
>MJUU01067493.1:0-10551 GCA_002080025.1 Modiolus philippinarum
TAGATTTGAATTTGGTTCATCAAACTTGATTTTGAAAAAAAAAAAAAACATTTGAAATTAAAGAATGTTATTCATCTCTATTACAGGTACAAGATTCCTACTAGATCTACAGTGAACCGAACATTGCAGAAAACCAAAAACCAGATGGAAGAGAGATTAAAAGAGGAGCTTAAGGGGGTGAAAGATGTCTGCATAACTCATGACGGTTGGACTAGCTGTAACACCGAAAGTTACAGCTGTGTTACAGCTCACTTTATTACAGTGGATTGGAAACTAGTGAGTGCAGTTTTACAGACTAAGAAAGTATATGGCAGCCACACTGGTGAAAATATTGCCAATGCTCTTTTGGAAGTTAAGTCAGAATGGCAACTTCCAGAGGTGATTGCAGTGACTGACAATGCCGCTAATGAAAAGAAAGCTTTTCAGATACTAAACTGGACACGATTTGGATGCTATGGACATAGAATCAACTTGGTTGTAAAGAATGCACTCAGCTCCTCAAAAGAAATTACCCATGTTGTAGCAAAGGGGAGGAAATTGGTTACCTTTTTCCACCAGTCATCATCAGCAAACGACATGTTACAAATTAAACAGAAACTTCTCTTGAAAGAAGAAATGCATGGGCATAAGCTTATCATGGACGTTCCGACAAGATGGAATAGCACTGTTGATATGCTTCGCAGATTATTGGAACAAACACCGGCAATCTTTGCACTTGCATCTGAGACTGGGGATCTCAGCAAGACGGCCATATCTACAATCAAATCTTATGTTTTCTCCTTTGATGAACACAATCTTGTTGAGAGATTAGTGGAGGTCTTGGAACCGTTTGAAAAAGCAACTGCCATAGTATGTGCCGACCAGAGTCCAACTATGCACAAAGTTGTACCGATACTGATTAAGATCGGAAAGTGTATAAAACATTCTGATGATGATCCAGAATGTATCAAGAAAATGAAATTAAGTATGTCGGAAGAGATGCACAAAAGATGTGTAGATGTAGATCAAGATGAAGAGATTGCCTTAATGGCTTGTGTATTGAATCCTATGATGAAAAACCTCGACTTCTTGGGTGAGAAAGAAAGAGAGCTTGCTCATAGGTTATTAACAGAAAAGGCATTGGAAATTGCTCATATTCAAGTGAAAATTAAATCAGAAAATGTCACTGCCACCAAAGAGACTGTACCCATCTTGCCAGCTTTGCCTGCATTTGAGACCGAGCAGGAAATGGATGAAGTATCAATCATTGAAACTGAACATCAGAAAAATTTAAAACGAAAAGAATCACCTTGTGCAAATGAAAATGAACACCTTCCTGCAAAAAAACTAATGCCAGTCATAAATGCAGACATTGACGACTGGCTGAGTGATGTTGTTTATACAGGTGCAACCAAAAAAAGTCCAACTGAGGTTATTCAGGAAGAAATCGGAAGATATATAGGTTGTGAAATACCAGACAAAGACAAATCAATATCTATCTTGCACTGGTGGGAGAAAAATCAATACCTATACCCAAGACTGTCTATATTGGCTAAGAAATATCTTAGCATTCCAGCGTCTTCTGTTCCAAGTGAACGAGTTTTCAGCCTTGCCGGGCAAATAGTCAGTAAAAAAAGGTCCAGGATGCACCCTTCAAATGTTGATATGTTTATTTTTATGAATAAAAACATGGGAAGATATTGGAAGTAAAGATGTACCATTGTCTATACAAACAGAAGCTGACAATGTTTAGATGTTTATTTTTTTTTGGTTATTATATTTGAGATCTACAGCAAGTTATTTTCTCAAATTTCTTTTGTTCTAGTCAGTTTATCAGATTGTTTATCATAAGAACTTATGATATTTACCAGTTTATAATAATATTGATAAATTTAGTAACAGAGGTGTACATTTTCAAGACAGTTCAAAATTAATGTGCTTTGTCATTATGTCATATGATAAGACTAGAAGACTGATAGTTGTCATGGTTGTTAGTCAAGCTTAGTTTCCACAAAAGACATGAACATTAATTGAACACTTGTGCAAATAAGATTGTGAATCGAATTGAAAATGCGTTAATATATATTGTTTCAACTTGTTTCGTGTTTCACTGTTTCCTTTTTAGAAATCATTTTATAAATGATCAATTAATCAATATTAATTATTGAATTGCTCTAAGACATATCCAATAATCTGTAAGATTTAAACCCATAAATTAATGAGTTGTAATAAATTCAGAAGCATTTGGTATGAATATTTTGGAATAATCTTTGTTTTCTACGCCCTTTTTTTGGGTAAATCAATTATGCAAATGAAATATACAATTATTGGATATGTTTCGTCCTAGTGGTATTATTGACCCGTACAGTGCATGCAGGACTCGTCAGTTAGAAACGCACCATAAACTTGAGTCAAAAACATGAACAAAGCTAGTTTTGAAGGAAACAAATACCCCCCCCCCCAAAAAAAAAACCCCCAAAAAAAACAAAACAAAACAAACAAACAAACAAACAAAACAAAAAACAAAACAAATAATGTTGAATATTAAACAGAACAAACAATCCACATATACATGATAAATGATATTGGAGCATAATGTAATAACTCTGCATGTAGTATATCCTTATTCATTTAAATTGATTTCATTGTTATTATGATTTTGTCAGGATGAATGCTAGCTAATGAATGCTGAATAATGATTATTGATACTGTAAGACTTTTCTTCTAATATTAATCAAGATACCAATAGCTTTTTCATGTGTGTGTGGATTTTTATTAGTAAAAACATTAAAGCTGTAAGATAATCAAGCAGTTTCAATGTACAACAAAAACAACATGCTATAGGCATAAATTCAATGGTACTGAAGCAAAAAGCAGGAATTACGGATTAACCGATTGTAACCGATAGTCGGTCGGTTGATCCTAACCGATTATGATAGATAATCGGTTGGCATTTGTAACCGATTGAACACCACTATGCAGCATATATGCTACAATTCTACAACAAAATTAAAACCCTAAATCCAACAAGATGTGTTTGTGAAACATTACATATGCCCCCAGATTCTACAATCAAATATAGGAAAACACACTATTTAACTGCTTTTTGACCTCTGTGACCTTGACCTTTGACCTGACCTATTTTTTTCACATATTTATGTTCCTCTTGACTAGACCTATACACCTGCCAAGTATGAAAAGTCTGTCTTACATAGTTAAAAAGTTATAGAAAACACCTAATTTAACCCCTTTTTGACCATGACCATGACCGGCCTGTTATACGTAAGGTGTGTCCGAACATACGCCGCAATACCTCCCCCAAATGAATTCCTATCGTAACGTACCGGTTGGTCATAACCTGGAATCAAAATATTGTCATTAGCAACACTAGCGTCCAAATGAGTTCCGGTACAGAAAACAACATCAAAATCTTGCACAATATGTTCGATGTCATATATCTTATTTCTCGGACTACGAATATCATGTTGGTAGATACCAAATCAATACATTTTTCCAAACGTGTGCTGGGTTCCCCAGGGCCGGGATTTGTTTCAACATCTCCACTTAGTAATAGTATAAAATGTATGATTAAAAATAGAAATATAAATTTATTAAGCTCGATTGGTGTCCACAAATAATACGATCAATTTGAGTACCAATACCGTATAATAAAGTTGAAAGGTACAAAGAAAAATTAAACGAAGAACAAAAATGAAACTTCTTTAGAACAGGATGGGTTTTAATATAAAATAATCCAACAGCAGCCCTGTACGATTCCAATCGATTAGCCATGATCTAAATAATATGGACGTGAAACGGTGCCCTTTGACATGTTAATATAGAAAAAGTACAGAACAGAGTAGCTATCGAATAGTACAAATACAGTAGGATGCAGACATATAACCTCTCGTCCAAGTTAACTTGGGGAGCAGTCATGAGAACAGTCCTAACTTGAAGTTAACTTGGAGCAGTCATAGAATCCTGACTGCTCTGACCAGTCATAGAGCCATGACTGCTCTGACCAGTCATAGAGCCCTGACTGCTCTGACCAGTCATAGAGCCCTGACTGCTCTGACCATGCAGTCATAGAGCCCTGACCGCTCTAACCTGTCATAGAATCCTGACTGCTCTGACCAGTCATAGAGCCCTGACCGCTCTAACCTGTCATAGAATCCTGACTGCTCTGATTAGTCGTATAGCTCTAAAACAATAGAAGAACTGTGAATGCTTAAAATTTAATACAACGATGGATACATCCCACATTCCCTACCACGCGCACACGATTCACACAACGAACGCACAAATTTTTCACACGTTGAGTGCAATTTTCTTCAATTGACGACTTTCCAATTACTAAAGCGCCGCCTGGTGGACGATCATCGAACTACAAAACTGCGGCTATTAGCCGCAGTTTCTTCTATTTGTGTAACTGAAAATCGGCACTTGTTTTCATCGTATTACACAGCACAGGTGACCTGACAAACTTACCTCAGCACCTTCCGACACGTGTACACATAGCAGGGGGTCAGATTAACATTTTTGCGATGTTTATTCAAACTGAAATGTATTTTTTGAAATAAATAAAATTACCCCTAAAATGCTAATATGCATAGAGCTTGAAGCAGTTATATATGCATTCACATTTATTAAACTTTTAAAATCATATACATGTATCTTATTTTTATTCCTAAAATTTTGTTTCAACATTTTTTTAAAGACTTACGAAAGATAAATTTTATTGGAATACACATCGATTTCCAGGTGACACTGGACATATACCTAAAATAATTCTGTAATGTTTGGTGTTTGATGGAAAAATGTTGAATATTAAATGAAAATATAAATTATTCATTTTATACGACCAAAACGATTTATTTCACCATCTCATATGTAAGACCACAAATTATTTTCGTTGCAACAGCAAGACATGCAGAGGCGCAGTAGATGCAATACACAAGCATGATTGAAAGTAGAATTTAGCAACAATTTTCAAATCCTTGATTGCAGAAAAGTTTTTACACAGTTTTTCACAATATGACCATAACATGTGAATGATTTCAACAAGATATATACACAAGGCATTTCCCGCATGGTCGGGAACCAGCAATACACAACACCATAACGTCTAGGTCAACAGATGTAAGCCATGTGGCCTTCTAAAACTGCTTGAATATGAATAGCTGAAATGCTGGGTTCGGAACTTTGTAGGACAGTGCATCACTACATTGCATTGATACAAACTACAAAAAGTTTAACTTTGGTCATGCGGCCGTATGGCATGTTTGAAAAAACATAGGCCAAAGCATTGGAATAATGTTACTTAAGACATTTTTGCTGAAAAAAGTCTGTTGTGGAGATTTACCATCAGAACCATGCAGGACGACTCTGAAGTGGCAAATATTAATGAAATATTNTTTAGTAGCAGACTGCAATAAAATTATTTTCATTTCAGGAAATACACAAAGAAAAATAAAAAATGCGATTTTTTTCTTTAATGTTCAATATTGATTTCGTTCATGGTGAAACATTCTGCGTGTGAATAAAGAAGTTTTCATATACAAAATAAAAATAAATGAGATAGAAAATGTTGCAAAGAAATTTGGAAAAATAAGCATGTCCTTTTCTAGCGGTAACAGATACCTTTGTTATGTCACTGTCGGTAATTAAACAAAGGTCTGTATCATGTCTTGTTGATTGTCCTAATTAACTAGATTACCTGTGACACCCACCTGTATGAAGATACCTGTGGCCACTGGTAACAACTATCTCGTGTAATTAAATCATATGTGATGTCAATCAAAGTTGTGAAACAGAAAGAAAATTTTCGTTTCAACAGCAGAAACTAACAGTACAGCTAAACTAAAGTCATAAAATTTGACAAATGGACAAGAAGATTTTTTAAATTAAAAAAAAACAAAAGTGTTAAATATTTTTACATAATTATTTATTAACAACGAAGTGGTAATAAAGGCAGAAAAATAAAACACTATGAATATCCTCCTTTATTGCTTTCTACACGATAGCCGCAGTTTTGAAACCGGAAGTGAGAGGGGAGATAAATCATGTTAAACTGGAAATGGGTCGTTATCAGAAAACAGTCAATTTTATGTACTCGAAAATTGTTATTCTGTAAATTTACGTCATTTTGTAAAATAAACAATTAGATAAATAAATAAACAAAACTGAATAAAAATCAGTCATGTAGTAAATAAAATATCCTGCATTTAACAGCCACAAACATCAAATATTAGAAGAGGTGCATAATTCATTTTCACGTTAAAATGATGCACCCACAATACTCCAACTTTTTGCAATTTAACATGAAACATATCAGAAAAAGCAGATTTTCTTCATTCAATATTATATCGATGCCGGCAATACTCCAACTTGCTGCTTCTTAACCTGAAATATATAAGAAAAAGCAGATTTTCTTCATTCGATATTATATCGATGCCCGCAATACTTAAACTTTCTATTATTTTACCTAAAATATATAAGAAAAGGCAGAATTTCTTTATTCGATATTATATCAACGGCCGCAATACTTCAACTTTCTGTTATTTAACCTAAAATATATAAGAAAAGGCAGAATTTCTTTATTCCATATTGATATCGACCGCCGCAATACTTCAACTTTCTGTTAATTAACCTAAAATATATGAGAATAAGCAGATTTTCTTCATTCGATATTATATAAATGCCCCCAAAACTTCAACTTGCTGCTTTTTAACCTGAAATATATAAGAAAAAGCAGATTTTCTTCATTTGATATTATATCGATGCCCGCAATACTTCAACTTGCTGCTTTTTAACCTGAAATATATAAGAAAAGGCAGATTTTCTTCATTTGATATTATATCGATGCCCACAATACTTAAACTTTATGTTATTTAACCTAAAATATATAAGAAAAAGCAGATTTTCTTCATTCGATATTATATCAATGCCCACAATACTTCATCTTGCTGTAATTTAACATGGAATATATAAGAAAAGGCAGATTTTCTTCATTCGATATTATATCAATGGCCGCAATACTTCAACTTTCTGTTATTTAACCTAAAATATATAAGAAAAAGCAGATTTTCTTCCATCGATGCCCGCAATACTTCAACTTGCTGTAATTTAACATGAAATATATCAGGAAAGGCAGAATTTCTTTATTCAATATTATATCGATGCCCGCAATACTTGAACTTGCTGTAATTTAGCATGAAATTTATAAGAAAAGGCAGATTTTCTTCATTCGATATTATATCAATGCCCGCAATACTTCAACTTGCTGCTTTTTAACCTGAAATATATAAGAAAAAGCAGACTTTCTTCATTCGATATTTTATCGATGCCTGCAATACTTCAACTTGCTGCTTTTTAACCTGAAATATATAAGAAAAGGTAGATTCTCTTCATTTGATATTATATTGATGTCCGCAATACTTAAACTTTATGTTATTTAACCTAAAATATATAAGAAAAAGCAGATTTTCTTCATTCGATATTATATCAATGCCCACAATACTTCATCTTGCTGTGATTTAACATGGAATATATAAGAAAACGCAGAATTTCTTCTTTCGATATTATATCGATGGCCGCAATACTTCAACTTTCTGTTATTTATCCTAAAATATATAAGAAAAAGCAGATTTTCTTCAATCATTGCCCGCAATACTTCAACTTGCTGTAGAAAAGGCAGATTTTCTTCATTCGATATTATATCGATGGCCGCAATACTTCAACTTTCTGTGATTTAGCCTAAAATATATAACAAAAGGCAAATTTTCTTCAGTCTATATTATATCGATGCCTGCAATACTTCAACTTTCTGTTATTTAACCTAAAAAAATATATAAGAAAAAGAAGATTTTCTTCATTCGATATTATATCGATGGCCGCAATACTTAAACTTTATGTTATTTAACCTAAAATATATAAGAAAAAGCAGATTTTCTTCATTCGATATTATATCAATGCCCACAATACTTCAACTTGCTGTAATTTAACATGGAATATATAAGAAAAGGCAGAATTTCTTCTTTCGATATTATATCGATGGCCGCAATACTTCAACTTTCTGTTATTTATTCTAAAATAAATAAGAAAAAGCAGATTTTCTTCAATCGATGCCCGCAATACTTCAACTTGCTGTAGAAAAGGCAGATTTTCTTCATTCGATATTATATCGATGGCCGCAATACTTCAACTTTCTGTGATTTAGCCTAAAATATATAACAAAAGGCAAATTTTCTTCAGTCGATATTATATCGATGCCTGCAATACTTCAACTTTCTGTTATTTAACCTAAAAAAAATATATAAGAAAAAGAAGATTTTCTTCATTCGGTATTATATGGATACCCGCAATACTTCAACCTGCTGTAATTTAACATGAAACATATGAGAAAAGGCAGATTTTCTTCATTCGATATTATATCGATGCCCGCAGTACTTCAACTTTCTGTAATTTCACCTAAAATATATAAGAAAAGGCAGATTTTCTTCAAGAATAGTATAGCCCAAAATATGTGATACTCTATATGTTAATATGTTAATATTTTTTAAAGTTGTAAAGTTGTAAATATCTATATTATCTTTAAAAAACAGAAATAAGGGGACGACCAGTTGATTTTCAATGGTGGGAATTGGGCGATTTCGTAAATAAATCTTGGTCCCAGCTGGGACTTATATTAGTCCCTGCAGCAAGGAAGGTCCCAGAGAAAACAAATAAATATTTTAATCCTACTTGTCGTGGAAATAAATAATTTATTTGTTCGAAATTTTCATGAAAATAAATAATTTTTCTAGGCAAAGAAAACGGGCAAATATATCTATAAAATGTGGTCTTTCGAATGAAAGTAGTAAACGACGCACGCACGTTACACGATACGAGAACGTTACACGATATATACGCACATGCTTTACACGACGAGTGCATAACGATGCACACGATGAGCGCTAATTTGGTGAATGTTGAACGTTTCCATTGCTGTAATATTAAAGCAGTCAGGGCTCTATGACAGGTCAGAGCAGTCAGGATTCTATGACTGGTTGGAGCGGTTAGGGCTCTGTGACTAGAACAGGTCAGAGCAGTCAGGGCTCTAGGGTACATCGAATTACCGGAATCCCCCAAATTTACAGGAATCCCCGTGTATTAACCGAAATCCCCCTGGAAAAGACCGAAATCCCCCTATTATCGTCTGAAAACACCAATAAATAAAAAGATTACACATTATTTTACTATATTATAGTGGTTTTATAAAAATTATGTCTTGTATTTACACTGTAGGAGCATTTTATCGACCGACTGTTCAGGTACGTATAAAAATCAATATGGCGGACATTAAGGTAGGTAACCCTGAACACACACTGGTTCTACGACAAAATTTATACATTTGAGATCAGTTGTTGGTCATTCTGCATTATCCTGGCTTGTGACTGACATGATAGAAATCCTGGCTATATTACATATGGGACTTTTCAAAATTAAAAAGATCAATTTGCAATATTTATGAAAAGCTATAAAAAATGATAATGATAAAGAATTTGATTTAATTTATACTCTATAAATAGGGAAAAAATGAAAATCGATTAACAATTTTTTTTTGAGAAAAATATAGAACAAAAATAGCATTGAAAAGAAAAAAAACTAAAATGCTGGTTAATTTAAAAAGCAGAAAGTTCGTTTTTGCAGATTATTTTAATTAAAATTTATAAATCTGCAAATATTAATGAATATTAACTGAAACTGGGACTAATATAACATTATTATTTATATTGTTATATTAGTCCCAGACTGAAATAAAATTGAAATAGCAGAAAATAGAAATAGAGATGGCATCTATTATCTATCACAAAATGCATTTATGAACAATGTTGAAGCTGTGCTTTACGCATACAAAGCAGAGTTTTAATTTATTCAACCTAAAAAGGAAAATAAATAAGTATAATTTATGTACAAACAAATTAAAAAAAATAATTAATTTTATTTTATTTTATCATTTATTTTATTGATCTATTTATTCATTATTATTTTTCTTTAATTTTTAAATCTTTTATTTTCTCTCGTGTATAATAAATATGTTATGTTTGGTAATAAGTAATGCAGCCAAGATTCTTAATCTTGTCAGTTACAAGCCTGTTAAATGCAGAACAATCATAAAATTTAATTACCTGGACAATGAACTGTTAAATCAGGGGGACAATTATTGTGTTTATTGCAATTATGGTGTGACACGTTTTGACAACTATCATAAATATTTATGATCAGTTACTTTTTGAACTAATTATGCAACAATATCCAATTAGGATATCAAGTAATAAGACTTGTTGTTTATACATTTATACATCAGAATTTAAAATGTTATATATTATTTCGTATGCACACAACAATGTTTTTTTTTCAGAAATTATTTAACATACAAAAATAGACATCAAACGAAAATATTTTTTCAATTAACTTACAATGTTGTTTGTCGTTCACTTATGAATTCCTATTATTCAAAGTAATTAGTTTTGTTAAATAAATAATCAATTTACATTCCAAGGATTAAAAAATAATTTCTCCTAAATTAAT
>MJUU01067493.1:10740-29106 GCA_002080025.1 Modiolus philippinarum
TATACTTATTTTATACTTATATTTTTAAAAATGTGTCCAAGATTTGTATGCCAATCACAAGACAAACGATCAAATTTTAGTTACATTTACACAAGATATAAAACATAAAACATTCTATATTTCACCTATTCAATCAATGACAGTGTGTTTCCAGTAATTTGGTGAAATACAGTTACCTCCCTTACCGTCCGCCATATTGGTTTTATACATACCTGAACAGTCGTTTCATAAAATGCCCCCTACAGTGTAAAAAACAAGACATAATTTTTATAAAAACACTATGAAATAGTAAAACACTATATAATCTTTCCATTTATTGGTGTTTTCACACTATATTAGGGGGATTTCGGTCATTTCTAGGGGGATTTCGGATAATACACGGGGATTCCTGTAAATTTGGGGGATTCCGGTAATTCGATGTACCGGGGCTCTACGACCAGAACAGGTCAAAGCAGTCAGGATTCTATGACCAGAACAGGTCAGAGCAGTCAGGGCTCTAGAACAGTTCTAAAGTTAACTTAAGAGTAGCTTTTATGACTGCTCTATGACTGGTTTAAGTTAACTTGAAAACGGTCCTAAGTTAACTTAGAAGAGCTTTTATGACTGGTTCAAGTTAACTTGGCGAGAGGTTATGTCTGCACCTTACTGTAACTGACCGGGCTAAGACTTTCATTACAGGTTTTTGGAAATTAAAAATCACATTAAGTATAAATAGAAAACACAAACAAAAACTTAAAATAACATTTGTCAGCTGAACAGAACTAGTTTTTAAATGTTAAATTCTGCTCAGTCCACTCTTACGGTTGAATGAATATAAAGTTCACAAAAAAATAAACTTTAACCTTTGATAATTTTTTAACGGCTGAATGGCAATACACAGTTATACAGCTCTTTCTACATTTCTTCAACAAAAGCTGTATTTCTTATTTAGAGCATCATTCAGAATTATTTATGGGCTAAAATTAGCCCGCAAATTTTGGTGGCAACGAACTAAATAGAGTAAAATCAGATAAGCAATGTCTTTCACATGAAGTCATGTAAGTCCTCCTGTTTGGTGGATACATTTTGACCTTTTTGTACATGTAGGTCAATTGTTGAGACAAAACCTCTTAGAAGAATTAAAATGTGAATTATAGTAGATTATATATACATCAATAAGGGATTTATTATGATCAGAAACTACAAACAATTTTAAAATTTCAGATTTTATAATTATTTGTAATATTTTGATAGATGTTATATATTATTTTGTTACCTTGCAAAATTTTAAGACACCAAATAATGATTTATTCTACCGTGAAAATAATTTATTAAAAACACGAATGTATTTAAAGGGAATTAAAACATAATGTTCGGGTTTTTACATGATATTGAGTTTACTTGATTAAGGTCTAAATGACCCAGTTAATCGAGAAAATATTTTACATAGCCTCTTAACGATAGTTTTCAGTGGTTCTCAATGCTTTTCTTTGCTGGCATGGAGGTGACCTATTGAGTACATAGCTAGAGATTCATATTCGATAGTTAACAGTCTGACACATGCAGTTACCTTACACAGTGTTACTACTAGTCAATCTAATACTCTGCTGGACTTGCTACTATATTCTTGACTGGTCGTTATTTAACTTTTGACTACTGTCATTGGCGTTCTTTTCAAAATCATTTAGTAATACATCATATACCACATAATCTTTTTGTTTGTCATTTTCTCCAATCAAAAACCAATTACTCTTGGTTGTATCGTTAAGTTGGTTGTATAGATTGCCCAAAGGAATTTAGAACCTGTTATATTTGTTAAGAAAACAAAAATAATGCTTGATCACTTGAATACTGTTTAATACGTTTTATAACTGAGTGTATAAAAGTGTTCACAAAAAAGATAATTGATATTGGATGGACGTATATACAGGGTCTCATTGGGGTCTAAGCGTGACACGGGATCGACCGTTTTTCTGTAAGCGTGACTCGTGAAAGTCAAATTATTGTGTGTGAAAACGGGAAACGAAGTAGTGCGGGATACGTGAAATTAGAGAAATATGGTTCGGGAATTCGGGAAAATGATAATTTTACTAAGCAGGAATTTCAGTTTTTCTTTATTAAAAACTTGAATGTATGTGCGACTTACAACCAGTGACGTTCTGCAAGATATTAGTACCTTTTGATCTTCGACTTCATCCTGTTGTTTTGTATTGGAAAATATATCGACGGAATATTGGATGGCCAGTGCCCAAATCCATGAGGAATGTGAGAAGTTTCGTACTACTGCTCGTACTACCGCGTGTATATAAGAGGCTTTCAGAAATAGCCAGACCCCTTCCTAAGTTAACAGAAAAGGGTGAAAAATTAACTCTTCCGTAAATGTTGGCTTACAGTGTGAGACGACCCGTGCGAGATCGATGCACGCGACCTCGTCTCACATGGGTAAATGACCAACCAAAAGTGTTTTCATTTTTGTGATACAATAATCGTCACCATGACAAAACGTCATAAAACACCTGACGTCACAATGTAAGGTACACTCAAATGGTGACCGCGTTACTCGCACAGTATAGGTTTCCAGATGTTTGTTGTCGTATTTTACGGAAGAAATAGCAACTTACATTCGATCAAAATCAAAGATCGGGGTACCTTTCGCTTATGTAAGAAATTCTTCGTCTTATTCTCTCGTTTCACTGCGCTCCACTCGAGAAAAGACGGAATTTCTTATATTCATGAAAGATATCCTGATCTTTGATCTGCTCTCATGTAAGAAGCTATTAATGTCAGGAGGGTGTTAGGCAGCAAAGGACGAACTTTAAAACTTTCTTGTGTAGACCCAAATATTCGGATATCCAGAAACGTAATTAGACACCGATGCCAGCTCCTTTGGAATAGGAGCTGTATTATTATAACACAGGATGACAAAGAGACCGAAATAAAGAAAAAAATGTGCCAATCCTTCAATTTTAGCTTCCGTTATACAGTTGATATTTTGTCACTAAACAACCCTCCTTCATCTGATCTATCCAAAAGAGCTCGAAATTAAGACACTTCCACATCGGCCTCATTCCTCGATCTTCATCTTTAAATTAACAACAGAGGTAGATTTCAAATTAAGCTGTACGACAAACGCGATGACTACACAGTCAACTTCCCTTTTCTTTGTAGCAACATCCCAACAACGCCGGCATACATAGTGTACATCTCCCAGCTCATTCGCTGTTCAAGTGCCTTTGGTCGATACAATAACTTCCTTGATAGAGATCCGTTGCTCACAAATAGGCTACTTTAACAAGGGTATGTTACTCAAAACTTGAAGTCATCCCCCAGAAGTTTTACGTTCGACATCACCATCTTGTGGACCGCTATCGGATATCTGTTTCCCAGATGACAACAGATCTTTCCCTTTAAAGTTTAATTGTTGTTTCCTCTAACGGATTTGACATGAACACGGCGGATGTCTTATAAGAAGCAGGAAATGCTTACTCTAATAGTGCGCTTGATCTCACCCATGGTTTTTATTGGTCTGTGTTGTTCGTCATTGTGTGTGTGTGTCTACATTTTTCTTTTCTGTGCTGTACTCATGTTGTGTCCGCCTCTCTTTCTTTGTTGTTTCCGATGTTGCCATTGTCCTTGGATTATTCGTTTTTGATTGACGGTTCGGTTCTAACTTACTTTAGTAAAAGTTTGAATGAACCAGAACGCCATTACTGAGTAACTCGCCATGAAGTACTTGCAATAGTGTCTGCTATAAAGCATTTCTAGATGAAGTGCCATTCCTTGTTAGGATAGATAATGGTGCCCTTGACTGGCTTTTAATTTTCAAGACCCCTAATCCCGCCTTTTGTATCTGCAAGGCGGTTTAATATCATTATGCAAGGTGTAAATACTTGATTAACTAAAGATGAAAAGAATTGTTAAAAATTCTATACATGCGCTGAAACTTTGATAG
Organism: Modiolus philippinarum; assembly: GCA_002080025.1. NCBI lineage: Eukaryota > Metazoa > Mollusca > Bivalvia > Mytilida > Modiolidae > Modiolus > Modiolus philippinarum. The sequence goes on from MJUU01067493.1 coordinate 14,672, forward strand.
GTTTGATGACTTCAGGATCAGCTTTACAACTATGTTAATTGTGTCTGAATCTTGTCAAAAATGATCGAAGTCTTGGTATAAAATTCAACATTAAAGTCAAATGCAAATACATTCAAAAGCCTTCTCTTCTAAGCGTCAACTGCTAATGAATTGGCTTACACAATCAAAATACCATATTATCCGAATATATACACAAAAAACGTATCACTGGTTACACGTACGTTACTCTATTTTCTGTTAAGCGTGAATCGAGAAAACCAAAAAAAATGATAAGCGGGATACGGGAATTTAACAAAACGATAAGCGGGATTCGGGATCAGAACCCCCCAATGAGACCCCCTATATAAGTTACAAAACAAACCTGTGAAATTACTGCATAGCAAAATATGGAAACTACAAATAATCTAACCTTTTGATTCCGCCTTTCAGAGCCTCGGAGAGGTGTTATACTCACTACATATTCGGTAGTAGTGGGTTCTGACAAAAAGGGGTGTTTCTTATAATATTGCTTACAATGGGTAAGCAATGTTCAACTTTGTCATTTCAAGTTTGCTTCTGAAGTTTATTAATTAGGTCGCTAATGGAACTGAATCTTAATATGACAGGTCGGTATCTTTATTATTGGTTTGTATCAATGATCTGTCATTTTAGCAATTATCTTATAATAAAATCACGAATCTAGAAAGTAATTATAGATTGAAATCTCTGTAAGTATTACAGTATTACACGGTTGATACAGTGCTTTTTGTCCGCATGTTGCTTTTTGTCCGCTGTTCCTTTTTGTCCACAAAATGGCGCTTTTGGTCCGCAACTTTTGCTTTTTGTCCGCTTTGCTTTTTGTCCGCAATATTTGCTTTTTGTCCGCAACTTTTGCTTTTTGTCCGTCGCTTTTTGTCCGCTTCGCTTTTTGTCCGCATATTTTTCTTTTTGTCCGCAACTATTGCTTTTTGACCGTCGATTTATTATGCTTTGCTTTCTTTCAACATGCTTTTTAGATACATATTATATACGTTTCTACAGAGAATCTCCAAGAGAAACCTTTTAATCGAAAGACATTCGACATTCGCAAACATACCAGGTACATGTTGTGTAAAATATCATTAATACATTATCAATTTTAAGGAAATAAGGATGATGCTATGTCCTTATCTTTTTTAGCACTATTGTTTGCTTAGGTGTGTTGGTTCCACACGATTTTGATACCAAGAACCTTTAGGCCCTAGTGCTGCTGATAAATTGCCGAATTAGCAATCCACCTCATTGAAATTGATTTCAATATATTTTACGCGTTGTAATCTTATGTGGATCAGTTCAGCATCTGTATTAAAAAAATCGCAAAAAATCGACGGGACCTTATGTTTCTCCCGCTCAGTACGTTGTCATTATAATTTGGCCTGGTTGCTAGGTAGAATTCCAAAGTAACAGGTCGTTTAGACTTTCAGGAAATATACCAAATTGGAGTTTCATGAAATTTACCAAAACTGGAATCAAAGATTTTTTTTTTGCGATTTACTACTGAAAATAATCATTAATACCGTAAGGAATTAGAATTTTATGGTTTCTAGGTAGAATTAAAAAGAAATAACAGGTTTTTGAGAGCTTCAGGAAATTTACCGAAATTAGAGTCATAGATTTTTGTAGTTAAATTTTTGAAATTTCTATGAAATGTGATTTCAAGTTAGAGGTTTTAAATTAAAATTTGCACAATTAAACACAGAATGGTGTGCATTTTAATTATTATTTAGGCAATATTCTTACTCATTATTTAAAAAATAAAGAGAATTTAAAACAATTTAAAATTTATTATGACTATTCCTTACTTATGTAAGGAAAACTTTCTTGCAGATTTGGACTAAAATAACAAAATATTTTACTATCTATGTAACAAATGCAATTTAAAAACCTGAAATAATTATTTTGTAGAGAAATGAAAAATCTGTTTTTCACCTGTTTATTGGTCATAAACCTGAAGAGTAAAAAACTGATTTAGACAGAACTAAACGTAGTTCTAAAGTAATAAGTTCAAGAAGGCCCCAAATGATGGAATCATCTTAATTCTGTTGTAATATTTTATTGCCAAAAAAGTGACAAAAGGACCGGACAACAAGTTGTCACAACTTATTTAAAGTCCTCTCCTAACATAGATATATTGTATATATAACAGCAAGGCACATTATATAAATATTGTTACAATATACAAAGAGAAACAACAAAACACAAGCAAAACAGGTGATACTTCTTATTAATTTACATTACTATACCATTAAATTAAAAACGCTTAGTTTGACGAATATATGTGCGAACGTACTTGAAAATTTCTGAGTTTAAATTATCATTGTAGTCGTCATTTCCAAACAGTAATGTTTCTATATTGAAGTCATTTGGATTTAAACCGCCAACCAATAATATTCTTTCGTTTTGGTAGAGTGGACATTCCAAAGAAAGGCCAGCGTTTAATGAACTACTTTGGTGTCTAAATCTTGTATGCAAAACATTTAATATCCTATCCCCTTCCCCATAATAATTTAGAGCTTTGAAGGAAAAACTTCTAATTTTATATTTAAAGGAGGAGATAGTAGGAGAATTCCTGACAGACAAGTCCATACCATTCAAAAGAGATCCCGTTGAAGGTATAAAGAAAGTGACGAGGTTTTCAGTCGACTTCTTGTGGTCACATAGTTATTGCTATTACGAAAATTATAATCACTTACATCAGCCATAATCGGCGGTAAGCAGTTATATAGATATGGAGGACACATTTTATTATGCATTTTATAAAACATAGTCAATTTACGGTAGTTTCGCCTATTTTCCAAAGGTCCCCGTCCCGTCTCGAAATACAAGGCTTCTTTACTTTTATATTTTTTCAGGTCCGAAACTATTCTTGCTGCTTCTAATTGAACTCTTTCTAAATTTTCTATTTCTTTTTGAAAACACCCTCCCCAAACTTCACATGCATATTCTAGAATTGGCCTAATAAAAGTCAAATAAATAGTAGAAAGAACATTATTTGATAATATAAATCTCAATTTCCTAAGAACGCAAATTTGCTTGACATTTTATTTATAATCGTGTCAACATGGAAGGTCCATTTGGCATCAGATGAAAAATTTATCCCTAAGTGTTTATGATTTTCAACGAATTCAACTTGTACTCCATTAAACAAAATATTAAGGTCAGGTACTTGGGTATTAGAAATTACCAAAGCTTTGGTTTTGTTTGGATTAAAATCTACCAACCAAGTTTCAGCCCATTGGTTGAGTAAACTTAGATGACTATTAATTTCAGTTTCCATGTTATTAAAATTTTGGCCCGAATAAGAAAGAGAAGTGTCATCTGCAAATAAACGTGCTATATTACCTAAATTATCAGTTTTATCATTAATATATAATAAAAAGAATAAAGGTTCCAATACAGATCCCTGGGGAACTCCCGCTCTTACTTTATCTGGGGATGATGGTTCGTTGTTTACTACAACAAACTGATTTCTGTCAGTTAAATAATCTTTAATCCAATGGATCACTCTTCCTGATATTCCATATGACTCTAATTTTTTTTATCAAACCTTTATGCAAAACTCTATAAAAGCTCAGAAATATCGCAAAATATTAAGATGATAGAATGCTTATTATCCAAAGTTTGGCAAATATTGTGATAAATTTCTAGTAATTGATATACAGTTGAGTATCCTGGGAGAAAACCTGACTGATATTCATACAGTAAGGAATTTTCTATTAAATAATTATAAATATATTTGTAGACGACACGTTCCATTACCTTTCCGACACAACTTAACAATGCTATTAGTCTATAATTTGAACATACATTTTTATTGTCTTTTTTAAAGATAGGTACAACTCTAGCAAGTTTCAAAGTCTTTGGAAACTGTCTTTGTTGGATAGAAGCATTAAATATGAGTGCAAGGGGTTTGCTTATAAAAGCAACATTCAAAAGCCTCTGTTAGTGGTTTTAAAAACACTGTAAAGGAGAAGTAACTCAACATCTAAATTGCGTAATTGTGTTAGCCAGGTATTTCTGTTAATGAGACAACGGCAGTAGAATACCGAAGGAACAAGGGAAGCGATGACTACAAAAATCGAAGTCCAAAGACATGGCAGAAAATATGTGTTGATTCTTATTAAAAACCACCAAAATTATCAAGTATTGGCGTATTTTACAGTCATTTCAGAGTTAGCGCGACCAGTCTGGCTAGTAGTCAAGAAAAAATACTTCTACTTTACCGACTATGCTAATGATGATTTATCATTAGTTTTTGTCCTTGATTTAACATCAATAGAAACTAATTAGTAACGCTTCATATACCACAAAACTGTCTTGTTTGGTTTACTAATCCAATCAAGCTATAGTGAATGTAATTAGAGTAGAGGACAATCAAACCGTGTAAAGGAAGGACCTATCAATGAGGGATTCATAAACACGTATTCAGGTTTTATCTTATTTTTTTGGGGGGGGCGGTCGGGTGGGGGGAAGGTTGCCTATTCACAACTCCGCCCAATTGCAATGATTTGAAAACTTCTTGATTTCTAAAGACTTCATACGCTTTATAAAGATTTTCATATTAACTGCAGGATAAAAACAATTTACATGCATTGCCAAAAAATATTAAATTTACTTGTAATCGATCCGAAAAACTTATATTATCTCTACAAGAGCCTCGCGATTTGACTCAGTGTTTCTAAAGCCTATACAAATAAATTGGATTATTTTCCGGTAATATTATTTAAGAAATAATTCATTGCTGTCGGTTGTTTATTTGACATTTAGCACAACAGGTGCAAAATGATGGCATAAGCTCAAATGGCTTTCGGCCAGTTGCTACCCGAACTACCTAGTCGACAATCTTTCATCCTCAAGTACTATGCAAGTGCAAGTTTTTTGATATTCATGATGTTTAAATTGATTAAAATCTAAAATCTAAAACTTTATAATACGCGAAGTGAACTATTAAGGTAAATCATGCAATTTGATTGGTTAGCTTGGCAGGGGATATGAGGCTGCACCCCCGTGATATCAAAACACGATTTTAAAATGCATTTTAAGGAAAATTTAAAACTTCTAACAGAATATAATTGTTATTTAGGATTTACAAGAAATACTAGTTCAAATTCCCTGTCTGTGTGAACCCGTATCCCCTGTGAAGATTCCTGTATAACATTATACTTCATGCAAATATCTGATAAAATCGAGTCATGATTCAATAGACTAATTAAAATTCAAAATGAAATATTAAGGCAAGCACATCAAAAGCACAACACATTTTAGACATTTTAGAACTCAGTATTTGTCCGGTACATGAAAACAATCTTGAGCTCTAACAAAATGGTCACTTGTTTTTTTATTCATTACGGATCTTTTGAACAAGCTCTTTGTGAATTCAAATAAAATCTTCCACAAAACTGTTCCAACCTCGGTATGATACATTTGTTTTTAGAAATAAACTATTTATTTAAATTGTATATTATATTTCAGAGTTTCTTCTAAAGATTACTTATCTATTACATTAATTAAATAAGAATTCGCTAAATTGACCGGTAACTTGAATTTAATTCGCTAAAATGTACCTATGCACAAAATCCCTATGTTTGGCACACTAATCCCAATCAAGATTGATTGCTCTTTACAAAATATTTTTTTAAAACTTGTTTTTCCTTAAGGCATTGGCAGGCTGTAACTGTGTACAGATGATCATATATTTAATTGGATTAAAAACAATAAAAAAGATTAATTGACAAATTAGGTGTTACTACATGAATTTCAAATAAGGTGTTAGGGATTATATGACCAAACAAACCAATTACGTGTTACATGATCTGTTACTAAATACATTTCTAAAGATAAAAATTAGTCCACAAACGGTAATGAAGACCAATTATCAGTCCAGCAGGTAAAGTTGTAGACTGACTTTATGTCTGTCAGCCACACTGGTCGAGCTAACTATAAAATGACTGTAATACTCTCTCAAGTCATTAATAGGGCTTGTACTTGTCACAAATCCTTGGCGCGTGCATAGGTGAACATACCGACAGGTGACGACATGCAGGTAATGCAATGAAAACAATCAACAGATCAATGAACTGGTAATGTTGCCAGAGGCTATAAATTGACATCAAACTATTACCGATTACGGCGCATTTCATTTGGGCGCAAAATTTATTTCAATTGGCGCAAAAAATATTTCATTTTGGCGCAAATAAAATCTTTCAATTGGGCGCATAATATATTTACCTGTACGATTTGAAGTACAACAACGAAAAAATACAACATTTCAAGTAGTTTGTAGGTCTAAAACTGTGCATATATCTTCCAACATTTAATGAAATTTAAATTTGAAAATGATTTTGAATAATATATTGTAATAAATAGAATAAGCAATATTTCTGTTGCGAGGGTGCAAAATATGTCAGTTTTTGAAAACTGTTATTTATTAATTCAATTGAAAAGAGAAAAAAAATAAAATATATTTCAGTCAAAATTAATATTGGTGACCCCTCCAGTTTATTTTATATTGTCACATTGATTTTTTTATCACATATTATACTATATTTTTTAGCCAAATCTATCGTTGTATATGCATATAAGAAATTTTATAATTGTATTTTCCCTATAATAACTATATAAAATCTTGCAATTTATTCACATAAAAGGTTCATCTCTTGAACACTTCTAATTTAATTTATTTAGAGTCATAGTTCAATACATTTATATGATGTAAATTGATATATTTACCTGTATTATATAACTTACCCGTACTACCTATGCGCCCATTTGAAAAACTAAACCTGCCCCCAAATGAAATACCCCTAAATTTTAAAATGCACCCAAATGAAATGCGCCCACCTATGATTATATAAAACAACAAAATTAAAAACCATCAAAAGTAATAGCTACTAAACTGTCAAAAAATGAAGCATACGAGAAGGCAAATCTTACGTTTTAGAAGGGCTACAGCACAAAAAGGGCATGGCGTCAATTAGCGCTGCAAAAAAGGGCATGGCGTCAATTAGCACTGCCAAAAAGGTCATGGCGTCACATAAAAAGGGCATGGCGTCAATTAGCACTGCCAAAAAGGGCATGGCGTCACATAAAAAGGGCATGGCGTCAAAAAAAGGGGCATGGCGTCACATAAAAAGGGCATGGCGTCATTGCAAGCTATACATACCGATCGAGGGAGAACACTAAGTGTGTAAAACATACACTATTTGACTATGCGCAATGATACCAAATGTAAACCGTCACCCTAATAATAACCCTTACCGTTATGATAAATACTAAATTATATAAGATTCCAAATGATTTATATGATACTAACTTTAAACCCCCTGTCACATAGCCTTTATCCCAATGGTGACATCCAGCAATAACACTAGAACTTATAAAGACAACTTAATCTAAAGCTTTCAAACAAACACCAACGTTAAAAATTGTATTATCCCCTCTGATGAAATTAGTTTCACCCTAACAAAAGACACCCTTAACAAAACTTAACCGTTATCATACACCTTAGCATATTCCCTTATAATGACTCCTTCAAAACCATAAACCTTGGGCTTTACTAACCATAGATAAGTCTAAGCCATCCTTAACCCTAGTTTTATCAAGTCTGTTACCCTGACCATACTGTCATTGAAAACACATAATGAAACGTCAATTATAAACACACATATAACAAAAGATCTTACTGACATTGATATCCCATAACTATGAGCACAAAATATGGAATCACTTTGGTATGAATGATAACAATTAAGCGGAAGACGAAATGAACATCAAGAGAAAACACATTGATACGGACGGTAAAATGAACAATTACAAACATAAATGTTAAAAGATTAACATGAGTTAAGACAACATGAACACCTATAAATGTGAACACCAATTACAAGTAGAAATGTTGAAACATCAACATAAACTGACACAAAACATATGAATGAAAATTAACACAAATCAAAAAGATAATGTTATTTATGACTATGAACTGACACAAATCATTAACGACATTGATATGAATATAACGTTATCCATGAAGTCCTATGAACACAAATATGGAAGCACTTTGGTATAAATGGTAACAAATGGAAGACGAAATAAACATCAAGTGAAAACAAATCAATACCGAAGACAATATGAACTACAAATACAAACATAAAGATCAACATGAAAACAACGGCAGTAGAATACCGATGGAACAAAGCACAAGATCACATGAATTAAAGTCAAGAGACAAGACAAGAACACTAGGAGACGGAAGACCAAAAACGCTACATGCCCACAAAGCACACAAACTCTACATATACAACACAAGTGACATCAGGTGCTCCGGAAGGGTAAGCATACATCACCCGTCACACGGTCTGTGAAGCATATGTTTTGAAAGATCTGTTATGTTACTTATTGGTTATTGTCATTTTGACAAAACCAATTGAGAACCATGGTACGTGTAACTTCTCTGAAGTGATACAACATGAAAACCTACGAATGCGAACACAAACATAAAAGAACACGACGACTTACGCACGGACCATTTGATTTTCAGGGGAGCCGGGAATTTTTTTGGCCAGCTTCTTAGGCCAGATTATTTTTTCCATTATACACTATGCTAGGAAATTTTGTTGAGTCAGGCTTTTTATGCCCCCGCCGCTAGGCGGTCGGGGGCATTAAGGTTTACCCTGATCCGTACGTCCGTCCGTACGTCCGTACGTCCATCTTTTTCGTTTTCGAATGATAACTTGAGTATCCTGCATCGGATCAAAACCAAACTTGGTCATATGCTTACTTATCACCCAAGGCAGAACCCTATCGATTTCAAGGTTGGTACCCCCAAGGTCAAGGTCACAGTTGCTAAAAATAGACTAAAATTTCAATAAAATTTTGGTTTCCGGATGATAACTTGAGTATTCTGCATCGGATCAAAGCCAAACTATGTCACATGCTTGCTTATCACTCAACACAGAACCCTATTGATTCTCAGGTTGTTGACCCCAAGGTCAAGGTCACAGTTCCTAAAAAGTGACTAAAATTTCAATAAAATTTTGGTTTCCGGATGATAACTTGAGTATACTAAATTGGATCAAAAGCAAACTTGGTCACATGCTTACTTATCACTGAAGACAGAACCCTATCGATTTACGGGTTGGTACCCTCAAGGTCAAGGTCACAGTTGCTAAAAATATACTAAAATTTCAATAAAATTTTGGTTTCCGGATGGTAACTTGAGTATACTACATCGAATCAAATCAAACTTGGCCACATGCTCGCTTATCACCAAAGACAGAACCCTATTGATTTACGGATTGGTACCCCCAAGGTCAAGGTCACAGTTACTAAAAATAGACTAAAATTTCAATAAAATTTTGGTTTCCGGATGATAACTTGAGTATACTACATCGGATCAAAACCAAACTTGGTCACATGCTTGCTTATCACCCAAGACAGAACCCTATCGATTCCCGGGTTGGTACCCCCAAGGTCAAGGTCACAGTTGCTAAAATAGACTAAAATTTCTATAAAATTTTGGTATCCGGATGATAATTTGAGTATACTACATCGGATCAAAACCAAACTTGGTCACATGCTTGCTTATCACCCAAGACAGAACCCTATCGATTTCTGGGTTGGTACCCCCAAGGTCAAGGTCACAGTTGCTAAAAATAGACTAAAATTTCAATAAAATTTTGGTTTCCGGATGATAACTTGAGTATACTACATCGGATCAAAACCAAACTTGGTCACATGCTTCTTTATTGCCAAAGACAGAACCCTATAGATTTCCGGATTGGTACCCCCAAGGTCAAGGTCACAGTTGCTAAAAATAGACTAAAATTTCAATAAAATTTTAGTTTCCGGATGATAACTTTAGTATACTACATCGGATCAAAACCAAACTTGGTCATGTGCTTGGTAATCACCCAATACAAAAGCCTATTGATTTCCGGGATGGTACCGCCAAGGTCAAGGTCACAGTTGCTAAAAATAGATTAGTATTACATATAAGACTGTTTCTCAGATTATTTGTTGGAACTACACATTACATCAAAACCAAACCAGTTCCAGTGCCTGTTTATCACAGGAGAAAGATCCTTTTTTATAATTATTTCATATATAAATTAAACATAACATTTAATAATTTAAGGGTTTCGATTGCAAGGAGGCGGGGGCATCCGTGTCCCATGGACACATTCGTCCATTTTTTTTCCAATGGACAAAGTCAAAGCCGGATTATTTTTTTCAACCAAGGTGCTGGTCAGAATTTTTTTGGGGGGAAAAATCAGAGCCAGAATTTTTTCTACTAAAATGTCATGTCTTGCTGTATTTGTGTGCATATATCACGTGTTACAATGCGTTTTAAATAGATTTATCACATTCATTTCCCAAATCGTTGTATTTCTGTTCACTGTTAACGATGCGTGTCGTGTTTTGGTATTAACATTCGTGTCAATGTTCATATGTTTACAATTTTTGTGTCAGTTTATGTTGATGACTTAAAGTTTCTATTTAAATTCGGTGTTCACATTCATATTCACGGGCATCATTCCGTTTATCGAGAAAAATGCACGTGAAGGACTAGGTAATGGCAGTCAAGTATTGCATGGGATGCGTGATGGATCAGGCAACGGTTCATGAAGGACTTTATATCGAAGAAAACATTGAAGGTCAATGATTATTTCAATATATTCTATTTAAAGGATAAATTTCTAAAATTTAAATATGTCTGTCAAAATTGTTCAACAATATCTCTCAATTTATTCTAAATTCATGGTTGGAAAATGCATAGTTTTCTCAAAAACGTCAAATGCAGACTCCCAACCAATATTTTCTACGTGAAGATATGGTCACAAAAGGTGTTATTTCGTTTATTTTATTTACAAAGTAGACTTAATTTTGCAAGATATTGATATACTTTGATATTGCAATAACCAATGAACTCATTTATACAGAAAAAGTAATTCTATATACAATATATCAATATCGAAAACATAAAAACTGATATTTTCTGCCCGTGAAGGATCAGGCAACGAACAATTGAGCTCGTGAAGGATGCTCGTGAAGGACTAAACCTTTAAGATACTCGTTTGTAAATTGATTGACTATTAGTCCAGTGAGCAAAATTTCAGTTATATCAGAACGAATGCAATTAATCGATTAAAAATATTAGTAAAAAAAACAAAGGTGGAAGGGATAACCGGGGCAACGAGTTGTGATTGCCACTGGAAAAGGGGTCAGGAAATTTAGCAAAAAAAAATCTGCTCGCTTTAGATAAAATATAGAAGATATACTGCATGGAGCATGGCGTGTCTTCATTCAGTTTGGCTCAAATGCTTTGCGTTCAGGCTTCCCGTATTATGACTTGACTTATCCGCATAGACCGGACATTCCCCTATCAACCAACTGGGGACGCGCCCGGCAGCTCTGTAGCCGGAATCTCTGAAAACTGATTAAGGTGCCGGGAATTTGTAAATCAATATAAGGCTATTAAAGTGTAATTAAGCCTCGTCAAATGCAAATTAGGCATCCAAATATAACTCATGCAATATGTAATCAGGTAAAATTTGAAGTTCATTGAAAGCCTAATGCCTTAACTAGTAAAACACACACTGTCTGGTTCAACATGAATTAAGTCAAACTAAATTTTAAGCAAAATATGCTAATAAGGATCAGTTAATATTTTTAGAGAGCATTATAAACAACAATAAAGCGGCATTTTAGAGCTGATTTTTCGAAACTGAAGAAATCTTTAAATAATAAATAACTAAGTACCGAAGTCACTGTGAATTTACTTTCTGCATATGCGCATTTCGACAACTTATGTCTCATCAGTGCAGATAAAATCAAAACGTTTGGAAGACCATTAACTCAAAGATGTTTAAAAACTGATAGAGAACCAATAACCAAAGTGATCTTAATTTAAAGCCAAAATCAGCTAAGGACAGAGCTTTGCATGAGGGAGATACTCCTTAGTTTTCAATAAAATTTACAAAATTTTAGATATTGGAAGGTTTCAAAAATATTCGGCTTTCGGGTCAGCACCGAAGTACTGACTACTGGGCTGGTGAACACCCTCGGGGACTTACAGTCCACCAGCAGTGGCATCGACCCAGTGGTAACAAATAACTAAATACCGAAGTCACTGTGAATTTACTTTCTGCATATGCGCATTTCGACAACTTATGTCTCATCAGTGCAGATGAATCAAAACGTTTGGAAGACTATTAACTCAAAGATTAATAATTTATCTGGATAAAAAAAAAGTTTTAAAACGTTATGATGTAGAGTTATTGCATGAATATTTGGGAATATTGTCACGAGTAGGATTAGCTTGCGAGTGCCATATATATTCTACGAGGGATAATATCCCCAATATTCATGCAATAACCCTTATATTGTAAAGCAACGCTAAAATTTCTGTTAAAATGGGATTTTGGGTGTCGATGACGTCATGAAATTTACATCATATTTGCACTAGTGTAATATGGAAACTTATTGCACGCTCCCATTTGGTTGATTTCTTAGAGAAATATAATGTTGATAAACAATAATATTGCAGACGTTATAAAAAGTATCTGTAAGAATTTGAATATCTCTCATTTTATGACTTAAACTGTTATAAAATATGATTTAAAACAAGAATGTGTTTCCTAAGACACAGATGCCCATTCCATCATACTGCAAATGGAATTGAACACAATATTTGCTGCATTTTTTGTCATAATTATGGTGAATGAGTGTACAAATTTTCATGAAGATCCGACTAACCGTCACCGAGCGCAAAGGCGAACTTGCAGTTTGACAGACGGACGTATGAACAAAAGAACGAATCAGATGGGGACTGAACGAAAGAACAAATCAGATGGACTCCCTTTAAAGATGTAAATTATTAAGAAATATTTCAATTTGTGTTATTTTTCAGATTAATGTTTTCATTTTATTTAGAATGATAATTTAAAACATATAGAAGGAAAGTAAAAAACTTTAAATGCTTATTTATCCTACATTTTGCTTACATAAATGTTCTTCATACCGTGGGAAAACGGTTTCAAATGATAGATAGGGTCGAAATAGATTTTTGGTATAGGCATTTCAAAAGAAATTGTGAGTTAAACCGATTTTATGGCTAGCCAAACCTCCCTTCCATTGCGGTAGTGTCCAGTAGCAACTCAACAGCAATTGCCATTGAAAGGTCGTAGACAGTTGAAAGAAATCATCATCCAAGTATTTCAAAAGTAAACAAAGAATCTTAAATCAGAGTTTGGACCGAAACTTCCACAAGGGACTGATATCTTTTGACAGCCAGTAATAATATTGTAGTGATTTTATGCTGTACATTTGATTACATGTTGTAAATATAACATGTACAATAATCGCACTTTATTAGATATTTTCTTTCTCGTCTGTTATCATTTACGGCGGAATTAATACATGAGATGATTTTATATGTACACAACATATTGGGCAACCCATACTATTATATGTTATTGCAATGTACATTGTATTTGCTATAACCCGAATGGGATAATGTCTGTCTTTTGTAAATGAAGTTAATTATTTTTTTTAAATAGTCGGAGAACTTCAGGGTTATATACTTGCATCAGCAGATCAAATATTAAATTGTCATTGGCTGGGTCAAGTCGATCCTCGAACCAAAATTTTCGTTGCTTGATCCTTCACGTGCAAGAAAAGAGGTTTTTGGTCCAAACGATCCAAGTTAAACTATATAATAGAGATATGACATCATCGTAAAGCTTCTTCTGACAATATGTGTTCATATCTGTGGGAATATCATAACAAATAACGAGAAAAGGGTAACAATCGTATCAAAATATGACCAAATGAGGGTATATGTCAATGAAAATTGCATAGGGTAAGGTGCTGTCTTTTTCGTGTTACAGAATACTGCAAGATATATTCGTATTTTTTACACCCGAATAGCCATTGATGACTATCATTTTGACGGACAGTTTTAGTTTTTTAGCTCACCTGGCTAAAGCCAGGGTGAGCTTTTGCCATCACTTGGCGTCCGTCGTCCGTCGTCCGTCCGTCGTCCGTCCGTCCGTCCGTCCGTCCGTCCGTCGTAAACTTTTCTTCAAAAATCTTCTCCTCTGAAACTACTGGGCCAAATGAAACCAAACTTAGCCTGGATCATCACCACGGTATGTAGTTTAAAAAATGTGTTCGGTTAGTCCGAGGACCAAACAACATGGCCGCTGTTACTAAAAATAGAACGTAGGGGTAGATTGCTGTTTTTGGCAAATAACTCAAAAACCGTAGCAGATATCAAAAATCTGACAAGGATAAAAATGATCAGAATGACAAGATCTACCCGCCGTGCAATTTTGAAGAAAATCCGATGACCCATTTTGGAGTTATTGCCCCTTTTCCGTAAAATTTTCAAAATTTTAATATTTTTAATCTTTTATTAG